>JBCAUA010412529.1:0-17969 GCA_038406235.1 Peronia verruculata | reverse complement strand
AATGACCATTGGTCAAACACGTTAGAATGGACTTAGCAACTTTTTTATACCATTTTTACACGCAGAAAAGGCAGTACCTTTAAGAGAAAACAAGGGCTCAAAATCGCATTTTTTTGGCAAAATCCACATTTCAGAACACGCCCCCCCCCCCCTTAAATCCATGTCACGAGCGAGTCACGACATCACCATCTTGTCAACCAACAAACCCTGTGGCGATGGGGGAGCAGCGAAGCAGTAGGTGAGGAAATACTGGAAGCTGTGGTCGCGAACCTGCACACAGTCGGATCAGAAGATGTGGTCGTTCTACACTGGACCGAGGCAGAAGTTGAGTTCTGCAGCCTCCTGAGTGATTGAGCAGCCCTTTTTAGGATCGCTCTGCTCGCCTCCACAGCAAGAGGACGGAGCTAGAAAAGATGCCCCAGGCATAGCCTGCCTCACTACACCCTGGCCTGCATACCGCGGCTGGCGAAATTCAAGACAGAAGAAATCAAAGGTACTCATCTTAGCGTTATGGAACTTTAGAACTCTCCTCGACAACGCCAAAGAAGATAGGCCCGAGAGACGAACTGCTCTAGTAGCTATGGAACTGGCTCGCTACAAAGTTGACATGGCAGCCCTCAGTGAGACACGTCTCGCAGACAAAGGACAACTGCAGAGATTGGCGGCGACCACACTTTCTTCTGGAGTGGGTGCAGCAGTGACGAGAGAAGCGAGGCCGGTGTGGGATTCACAATCAAAACAACCCTTGTCCCGAAACTCTCAAGCATTCCCGAGGGTCTTAGCAACCGATAATATGAAGATGCGGCTAGCACTGGGACACAAGACCACCGTCACACTGATCAACGCTTTTGCCCCAACCAAGAAAAACCCTAATGAGGTCAAAGACAGGTTTTATGAAGAGCTCGATCGCCTTATCTCATATGTCCCACTGTCAGAGAAGCTCATCCTCCTCGGGGTTTTCAACTCCCGTATCGGCACTGATTTACAAGCCTGGCACTGTGTCATTGATAAACATGGAGTAGGCACGTGCGACACTAATGGGCTCCTCCCGCTTAGTCTGTGCGCCACACCCGACCTAGCTATCACAACACCATGTTCCGCCTGCCAACCCGTAAAAAGATATTATGGATGCATCCTCGCTCTCGGCACTAGCATCACATTGACTATGTCATCACCAGGGCCAGGGATAGGCTGGACGTGCGACTGACCAAAGCTATGTGTGGTGCTGATTGCTGGACAGACCACCGCCTGATCATTTCGAAACTGAACTTTGTCATTCAGCCCAAGAGGAGGCCACAGGGACAGAAAGCAGCCAAAAACAAAAACTCAACATAAACAACTGAAATGCTCCCAGACAACTAAAGAACTGCAACTGAATCTGAAAACAAACGAGAACCTCCTCCAGCCAGATCACAACAACCTCGAGAAGAAATGGCCCTTTTTTAGGGTTGCAGTTCACTCCGCTGCCCTGGAGGTTCTTGGGGTCCCGCTGCCAGATACCACCAGGACTGGTTCGATGAGAAAGACAGTGAGATCCATGCTCTACTGGAAGAAAAACGCCGCTTGCTTTGGGCCCACCAAAATGACCCCTTCTGTGTGGCAAAGAAAGCTGCCTTCACCAACATGCGTGGATAAGTCCAGCCCAAGCCTCGCTCCATGCAGGACTCCTGCCAATGACCAACGGAGTCAAACAAGGTTGTGTTCTGGCCCCTACCCAGTTCAGCATGATGTTCTCGGCTATGATGACAGACGCCTTCAGAGCCTGCGAGCTCGGCATCAAGATCAGGTTCAGGACTGATGGAGGGCTGTTCAACCCGAGGAGACTGCAAGCCATCACAAGGGTGAAAGGTTCAGCTCTCAGAGACTTTCTCTTCGTTGATGACTGTGCCCTCAACGCCGGTGATGAGCATGAAATGTAAGCGGAGATGGACAGTTTTTCCACAGTCTGCAATAACTTCGGCCTCACCATTACCACCAAGTAAACTGAGGTGATGTTCCAGCCAGTTCCAGGCAACCAATATGAAGAGCCGCAGATCTCAGTAAACGGTCAGACCCTCCAGGCGGCAGAGACTGTTACCTACTTGGGCAGCATCCTCTTTCGCAATGCCAACATTGACTCAGAGATCAGCGCTAGAATCCCAAAAGGAAACAGTGCCTTCGTGAGACTGAGGCCGAAATTGTGGGAGAGACGAGGGATCAGCCTCCTGGCGAAATTAAAAGTATACAGGGCTGCAGTCCTAACTACCATACTCTCCGGCCGTGAGGCCTGGACCAGCTATAGAAGGCACAAAAGACAAATTAATCACTTTCACCTTAGATGCCTTAGAAACCTCCTCCACATCCGTTGGCAGGACAAAGCCCCTGAAACAGAGATCCTAAAGCAGGCAAACCTCCCCAGCATCACCACTACCATCCGCAAGGCTCAGCTGAGATGGGCAGGCCACGTCTCACGCATGTCCGATGACCGTATCCCAAAGCAGCTCCTCTACGGAGAATTACTCTAGGGCAAACGCAAAGAAAACGCTTCATTGGAATCCTGGAAGACCCTGGCCTCCGACAGACCCTCCTGGCGCCATCTCATCACCAAAGGTGCCACCACAGCAGAAGGGCGCAGGTCCTCTCAAGCAGAGAAGAAACGGGCAGTACGCAAGGCAAGAGCCACTTGCACAAAAAGCACGGCCCCTACCCACTTCTGTCCCACCTGTGGGAGGAGCTTCCTCGTCCGGATTGGCCTCACCAGTCACCTCCGGACCTACCGCGTCAGCCCCAACTAGATCGATGCAGTGGTCATCTCGAAGGACGAACAACAACATTTCTCTCTAATTTTTTTTTTTTTTTTTCTAAGCTTTTCATTTTAGACAATACATGTACCAGTTATCAGTTTCTCTGTTGCTTTTTTAACTTAAAGGTCTAATTTGATGATAATTAAAACAGCAATGACAACAATAGAACAGGAATATAAGAACAATAAAAAATATGCATGTCGTGACATTTGAATATATCATCCAGATTCAAGAATCCAACGTAATGTATATCCGTTTCATAATTTCACATCATATCCGTTCTACCGCTTCAATATTGGGAATGAAAGCAAATGACTCTAGGTATCCAGCCGCTACTGCATGATTCGGTGCCAGGGACAGTAAGGCATTACCTATTAGGGCATGAAATCATTTCAGAACATGCAACAGTGGGATATTTTTAGAGATTTTAACCCATTGTTCAGCATGACCATATTGCGCCTAAACTGGAGAAATCCTAGATCTCGAAGCAACAACGTTCGTTTCTGTGAAGATGTTTCAATGATCATCCTCGGGCAGTTTGTTTGAATTTTTGCCTTTTGTCAGCTAAAGATATCATTGAGGTATAACTCACAAGAGACAGCTGAATGCACGCACAGAAATCGGTATAGTCAAAGTGTTAAGGTTTAGTAAGGATAACATCTGGAGGCACTGGGGAAGAAAATTAATTTGGGCATTATCTTCCTCTGCTAAAAAGAGGGCGAGGGAGGAAAAGTTGGTCGGTTCCCCCCCCCCCCTTCCCCCCCCCCTTTTTTTAAAACATATGTATGGCATTGTTTCCTTTTGCTGTTATTCTTTCACTTCAATTCCAGAATCCAGAATCCAGAAGACAAGATTTGGATTTCATATTTAATTTTTTTTTTAATGAAAAGAAAAATGGTGGATGCCAAATTTCAGCTATTTGGTTTTAATTATAATAATGTTATCTGATACCCCAATCCACTTATTCCAAAAAAAAATAAAGATGCATGTTACAGAAACTACATCCTTCAGTTGTTATTTTATCATAGGAATGAGCTTATTTAATTCGTTCTTTTTTTGTTTTTGTTTTTGTTTTTTGTTCTTGTTTGTTTGTTTGTTTTGTTATTTGTTTGTTTGTTTGTCTGTTTTGCCAGAAATGATGTTTGTTTATCTCCAATTCACAAGTATATTATTATTTCCCTCACACATTATTTATAGACTGTTTCTTTCTATCCCCCCCCCCCCCTTTTTTTTTATTTTTACTGTTTTTCTTCTTGTTTGTCAAGGCAGTATTTAGTTTAGCTGAATATATAAGCATCTTTTAGTTTTTTTGTTTTCTTTTTAAGATTTTTTTTTATGAGATTCAAAGTGTCGTGAGATAATTTTATTCAAGATCATCATTTCTAATGTTGATTCTTGGATTTTTCAACTTTTTATATGTACGTGAATAGATGTATTTTTGGACAAATCCATTGTAAATGGGAGGTTTTTGAACCGCTGAGAGAAAAATAAGGCTGATTAATACCCTGTAAGGATCATAGATATCGCTGATGTACAGAACAGCTTTATTCCCAAACCTTCGGGAAAGACAGTCATTCAGTTACAACATTACACAGAGCTGGTTAGACTTGGTTTATAATGACTGTAAGTCTGATTATGATCATATTTTATCAGGAAAGTCTCCTTTAAAAATAATTCGTTACAGGTAATAGATTTTTTTAGCCTAGTCGACGTTGTTAGGGTCCTATCTTTTAGAATTGTTCATCATCAGTGTTACATAGTCGATAACTGTAGTTCATAGATCGTGATTCACGAGCTTCGGAGACGAACATTTCGAGAGGATCTCAGGAGAAATTCATTATACATGGAGCGCCGTCTGAGGGATGAATGGTGCGTGGGTGATATAAGTGGATGTTTTTATATAACTAACAAACGGAGTCCTTCAGCGCTGATAGGGAGTTCTATCTGACTTTGATTGCCTTGTTATTTTCGCGTGAAATTGTCAGTGCTAGGATCGTGAGTGATTGTTACAAATTCTTCTCACGTTATTGACTAGGCGAACTGATTGGCGAACAGTGCTATTACTCATTGGGTTATAAGGACAGATCCACCTGCAAGAAGCAAATAATACATGTACCAACGGCCAGTTATGTGCAGACACTCAGCACACCGAAGTATTACAAATTCTGGAAAATATTAAAGTTCAAAATAAAACCCACCCCATGCCGTATCCAATTACACCCAATGTCAACGTGAAATAATATTCACAAGAAATTTTATTTGGCGTAAACATGAGGAAACTAGAATTTACACTGCAGAAAAAAAACAAGTTTAATTCATTTGAGTACACAGAGAGGAATCTAACTTTCACATAATGATCTAACTTTCACATACTGCAAACTGTATTAGAAACGAAACTGTTTTCTCTTAAGCGTATGGTTTTATTATTCTCAAAGATCCTTCCTGGGCTGTACTTCGGACTGAGGTGGTAAATAATATTAGTTTAAAATCATTACACATAGCCAGCATTCATCTGATGTTTCATGGTCTGTGATCTTACCCAATGTAGCTACAAATGAGCCAAACGCGAGGCTGTTAAATTGATAGCTAAAAGATCTAAAAACGTGTTATCTGAAATATTGAACAAACAATCGACAACGTTATGTCATCCAAAAAAGGGGAAGACAAGAATGTGCCTAATACCATCAGTTCTCCAGAAATATTCCTGATGACCTGTACGGGTTCAACAGCCCTTGTATCCGGAAAAGGGCTGGTCAAAAACAATCCTTTTTTTTTTTTTACGTCCTCTCCTGCGGGATGCCCGTAGCCATCACTGGCTGTGATTCTCAGGCCATATCTATAATACCTTTACATGCAAGTGGGAAAGGGAAGATCTATCCGTAAGACCCAATAAGAACCCACCCAAGGTGAAATATTCTGAGTCCCTGCATCTATTGCCCATATATGTAGTTTCTTGTCCTGTTCTCTTGAGCCTGCAGGTGCGCACCATACCAAGTCACGGTTGGGCCTGGATCAAACTATAAGGCCCATCATTTGCCGGGCGATAGTTGGGAATGAATGTGAATGTGCGCGGGGAGAAACGCCACTCTCCTCCCGCCGCTCCACATGAACAGGTACTATTAAAAATATACTTCTTCCTATTTATACTTTCATTTCTTTTTCCCCATGCTCTCATCTAGGGGAAGGCGAACGGAAACTTTAGCAGAAAAACAATTAAGGCCTCAAGCCCATTTTTTATCTTTTGGCAGTCCTTTAAAGTTGCTCCTCTGGACATCTTTGTGATGCTGACATGGATATAATGACACCTTCTGCCGCGACTCGACGTGCTCACAAGAAATGGTCGAGATGGTTTACAGATAGACTGAGAGGCCTACAAAAACTTAACCTTAACCTTCTTTTTTAACTAAGAGTGGGATCTTCTGTTCTCTCTCTCTCTCTCTCTCTCTCTCTCTCTCTCTCTCTCTCTCTCTTTCAAACTGTTTTCATTTTCATCGTTTTCTGTGGCTTTCTTCTTTCTCTCTCTTTTTCTTTCTCCTTCTCTCTCTCTCTCTCTCTCTCTCTCTCTCTCTCTCTCTTTCTATTTAAAACTTTTTTTAGCGCTTTTTTTATCGTTCTCTCTTTCTTTTTTACACACTTCTTTTCGTACTTTCTGTAACTTTCGTTCTCTCTCACTTTCTCCCTCTCTTTCTTTCTCTCTCTCTCTCACCTTCCCCCTCTCTTTCTTTCTCTCTCTCTCTCTTTCTCTCTCTTACTATAAAGTGGGATTTCAACTGGAGATCACAGGTATTATTCAAATACGGCCCTAAAAACCGACTAGGTAACATGAGGCAATTCATATCTGAGACGTCTCTGGAGAGACCGCCATAGTTTGCCCAAATTTAAATACACAATTTAAATGCCGGCACTAATACAATACAATTGTGTCTAAAGACTTATTGTAAGACTCCATAATCAAATCATTTAGTGTTATGCTCGACTGAGTCTTGTTTGTAAGTTTATTTTTGTTAGAGTTTAACGACACATCAGCACGATTACGTCTATATTGTGTCAGACATGGTAAGATACGTTTACGTTACACGTCAAGAAGAAGAGAGGAAAGAAAGCGGGACAGAAGACAGGAGCAATGAGAGAGAGGAGAAATGTCTCTCCTGGAATGTCGAGGATCGCACTCCATGGGAGACACCCCACCGATGACGGGCTTACACCGCCTTCAGGTGGGAGTAGAGAACCTACTTATAAACCCCGGCCCCCAGCGGTGGGCGGGGCGACTGAGTCGCTGTCGTGCAAATTATGAACCTTTAATTCTTTACATTCTTGATCAGGACTGGGAGACCACACGTTGGAGGGGAATCAGATTGTGAATGACATGGACCTAATAAAACTGAGATCTGATTTTTAAATTGCACAATAATTTATAGGCACTAGAAAATGGCGAATTAAACTATTCGGCTTCTTCTAAAGTACACAAGTACACACAAACCTCCAAACCCCCAAGTAAATGCTGTAACTATATATAAATACGATTTGAAAAAAAAAAAAACTATATATATATTATTATTATTACATTTTGTTGTCGTTTTTGTTGTTTTGTTTTATTTTAAATAACAGTCCGTTTGATCTATCTTTTCATATTCAAGTGATATAATCAGAGGGCCTGCTTGAAAACTACTGACCTATCAAAACTGTTCTCAGACTAAGATCTGCAGCCCCGAAAACGAGCCCAGGATAAGGAAAACTTCACTCGGAGAGATCAGCCAAGAGTCTATTCTCACTGTATAAATACTGATTATGAGAAGAGAATTCTCCAACTAACTTCCATACCCAAATACAACTGGCCGTAAACACTAAACCCTTGGAGTTCTTAGGGGGAAAACAGATCATCCTGTTTGTATCACAAATGCACCCCAACATGTGACACAGCTGATATACAATCCAACCACTCGCACGTACTTGAATCTTCTATCAGGACGGCAGCGACACCGGTGAGCAAAATACCAACTCAATTACAGCTGCTCTCACTCTGCGGTCACATTCTCTGGCTGAAAGTCAGGTAAAGTCAGCGCGTGTCACTGTACGACTGACATCACATGACCAGCCCACATTTTGACTCGGATCCTAATTGTGTTGTCTAATTTAATGCTAAACCCAATTGATTTTCTAACACTTAGCTATTTTCAACAAGAATGTGATGTTCTTAACATGAAATATTTCGCGGATAACCTTTTTTTTTTTTTTTTAAATTGCTCTCACATTGGTCGTATGGTATCAAATAGCGATTAGTTTAGGATAATATACAGAGCAAGAGAAGCTTTAATGTTAGATCAGGTATGGTAAAACTCAATGAAACAAAAATTTAGTTCTTGTGACAAATATTTTGCTCCGTCTTTCGTAATTACACACACTCCTAAACTGCTAAACAACAGATAATAGCACAATGAAGATGTTAATCAAGAATCATATTTTGATGAGTTTTTTCGCTATTGGCATTAGCATACCTGTAACAGCAGCCGCATATCAAAAGACTATTGTAGCGGGAAAGTATACACTTCCTTTGTTATCAGCTAACTATCCTCCTTCGGGTATCTGTTACACAAACTTCCTTGTAGCAGTTGCATATACAGTTATTTATACCCATTTTACCCGCACTGATAGAATGTCTTTGACAGAGATACATCATATTATGTACACATTCGAACCTGGGTGATATTAGTTATAAAAATTATTTGTGGGAGTTTAATAAAACATTATATATCATACGACACATTTTTGTCACAATTTAAGACACAGTTAACTTGGAGTAACCCTGTTGAAAAAATATTAGGAAATCATTAGACTATGTTTTTAATTCTGACAGGTTCAACACCAGTAGAAATGATATATCCAATAACAGGATCACTCCAACAAAAAGAATTTATAAGTGAAGTTAATACACTACATTCCACACATAAGAAACACAACTCCAATGATAGGCGGGAAAATGTTTTCAACAACTGAAGATGAAAACTGCGACTCCGTAACAACACGAAGAGAGCCGGATGCGACTGGCATATGACATGGCCATTTTGCCAGACTTTCCAGAAAAGTGCGGCTCAAGCAGAAAATGAAAAAAACACAAAAGTGGAAGCCGCGAGCGCTTGCCGCAAGCCAAACCTTGCCGGCTTGTGGTTGAGATCGAGTGAGTAGGCGGAGATCGAATCGAGGAGCAGATCAGCCGAGGGTGGCCTAGCGCTCGAGAGAGTACTGATGGACGAGTTTGTGCGCGGTCCATGGCTTTGTGAGCATGGTGGAGAATTAGCAGCGATGAGGAAACAAACATTGTGATCAAAGGCTTGTACAGGGCATGCCAAATTTATGACATGGGCACATGCATGCTAAAAACTGACATTGCAAAACACACACGAACGTGCAAAAATAGGGCAGTATGTAAGAATCCCATTGTATCAGTACTACGTAGGGGCTGTCTTATGAGACGAAGGGGAATAGAAGGAAGAATTTTGTGGGAAGTGGCCTCCGAGTGGGGTGATGGCTCAATGTTTTTTGTTGTTTTGTTTTAAGCTGAATATAGGGGGGGGGGGAGGGATTGTTTTTGATAAGTATATTATAGCCAAGACCTTGAGTTATTAATGTAAAATAACAGTTCTTTGTTGTTTTCTAACAATGACAGCTTCGATGTTAGAAATTATTTACTGGTTAAATATATATATATATATATATTTGTGGTTGTTGTTGTTCTTCTTCTTCTTCTTCTTCTTCTTTCTCTTCTTCTTCTTCTTCTTCTTCTTTTTCTTCTTCTTCTTCTTCTTCTTTTTCTTCTTTTTCTGCTTTTCTTCTTCTTTTTCTTCTTTTTCTGCTTTTTTTTTTTTTTTTACCTTTGATTTGTTTTTCTCTCATTTTTTTTTTTGCAGAGAAGAAATTCTTTTTCAAGTCATGTTTTCATTTCTGCCGTGGCCTCTACGTTGCTCCGGGCGATGACGAAAGATTTTGTTTCAATAGAACAAGTAATTGGCACATCGTGCTGAACAGTTTCCTCTTCCTCCTCCTCTCGCTCTCTCTCTCTCTCTCTCTCTTTCTTTCTCTCTTTCTTTCTTTCTCTCTTTCCACATATTTGAATATGTGTGTATGTGTGTGCCTCTCTCCATTTTCTCTCTGCTCTCTCTCTCTCTCTCGCTCCCTCTCTCTTTCCATATCTAACTTTGTCTCTTCAACTCCTTGTCTTTTTGTTTCCTTGCTCTGACATGTATAGAACCCCTGCCCAGTGTTTAATATTATACAGTTCGTGTGCAGACAGTACATATTGTGTAAAAACTATCCACCTAAGTACAAACAATAATGTAAACATACATATCCACAACGTAGATCCCACTGACAGCTTCGTTCAAAATATTGCATTCCCTTCATTCTATCCATGAACACACATACTGTTTACGCAAACAGTGTTTAGTCTTGAATACATATCTCTAGTACAAGTAGCAGAGTGGGGGTCTAATTAACCTCACGAGCGCAGGTACAGTGGATATTAGCATTCTGTGACATTGTTTTCAATAGAACTTTTCATGGTACAACATTCGTTTCTCAAATACACAGTAAATCATAACAGCAGTGACCTTTTATAGTATAGAAAGTGATTTTTTTTTTTTTTCTGAACCTGGTCTTAGGAATAATTTCTTCACTGAAAATAAAGAAAATTAAATTTTATTCTATCAAAAGTGCCATGTTAAAAGACATTTAAGTCATATCGACAACATTAAAGATGAAAAAAGAAGAGTTGTTTGACGATAAGGGGGCTATGACGCATGCACCTTTCAAGCATGTCAACATTGCCCATTCATAATGTTCTCCTACTGGGGCAGAAAAATCACTGAGACTCTTCAAATATCCTCATACTTTGTTTAGGCAAAAACAGTCGGTCTGATAGCCCTGCCTTTTAGATAATGTTCTCAGAAAGCTGAAAATAGGACAAATTTCATCACAAGTGAAGCTTAAAACAAAAAATTTAATGGTCCCAGCCAGGAAAAAAATTGATCATTCCTCAGGCTTACTGAATTGTTAGTTTTTTGGATAATCTACTTAGAATTGAAAAAAAAAAAAAGGTGCAAGATAACTTATTTGCCTTGAAAGTCTTTTCGGCATCTTCAGCCCTACCATTCGCCTGCTATTTCCTTTCCAGGAGAAACAATTCGGATAAGACCGCATTAGGGCCTGTGATTTCCTGGATTGGAGATGAGCACATTCAGTTCATTGTCAAGGTCAGGGGACGAGAGACAGGAGCGGAGAGGAGATCTGGGGAGTGGTGAGCAAGTGGTACATGACGAGGCCATTTACAGGGAAGGCTAATCGGAAATGAACAGATTCGATAAGAAAGATTGAGGGAAGAGGAAAGAGAGAGGGGAGTGGAGATAGAAGGTATATATTACATGGTGATTTGGGGGAGGCAAGGGGAAACGTGAGGACAAGATGGAGTGTAAGACGAGCAGTGGGAAGAGAGAGAAGAATAGATTATTAACATGCTCTTCAGATTTGAATGAGACTAGAACTATCACTGTCTCAATGTTTTATTCTTAGCACTTTCACACCGAATGATTCCAACCACTTATATGACATTTGAATGTGTCCTGTAACCTATCCCAGTGCATTGTCTTGATGCTATTTCAAATGCTCCTGGGCATTTATTAATTGTTAATGCTCCCCATGATTCAGATCAATTTATCCATTGCTTTTCTTATTGTTTCCTTTTTCTCCTAGAGTCACGATGTGCCAATCTTTTCATAACTTGCCGTGGCAATTTGCCTGCCTACGAATGTATTCATCTGAAAGTGATACTTGTTTTACAGCATCAATAAATCACTTTGTGTATAACATCGTTGAGTTATTTCTTTTCGTTTTGCGCAACTCAGTGTGACAGCATGGTAGAACAATAACAAGAACAACAAAATATATTTCTATTATGCGTGGAGTATTGTAATGTTTCCGGATTGAGATACATTTCAAATCTTGCTTTACAATTTCAATCTCTGAAAAATATCAAAAGCAGCTGCTGCAGTGCCAAAGATTCCATGGTGACATCAATGCTCATGCTTAAGCGATGGGAGGTTATATTCTAAAGTGAAGCAGTGTGAATACCATGTTATTTCATATTGTTTACTATTTGAAGATACGATGAGACAATCTTTGACTGACTCAACTCATTGGCACATGTTCCTACAGACTATGCCTGTGTCCAAGTAGAAATGCAAGGAGATATATATATATATATATATATCATGAGAGAAGGTTGTAGGACAATCTTGACAAAATCTGATGGCTGTTTTTGCCCACTGAAGGGTGAGTAACCAGCAAGTAAACAGGGAGTAATGTACCACAGGTAATTTTTCCTGGCGAAAGTGTTTGTCATGATCGATACTATCGCAAACTTTGGACAGACTTGGCTCTGTGTGTTCCGTGGACGGAAAACGCCCTAAATCACAATGATTGGGGATTTGTTCGTGATGGGTCATGTCACGATTGAATGGTGACTCAGGCAAACGAAAAAGGCCATGACCTACGCGATATAATGTGGGTATTATCCATCCATCCATCTGTTCATTCATGGATCCAACCTTTCACCGCAAAATCTAGATAACGGCCATTCTTCAATGATTCCAGAATAGTTCATTCATCCCTATTCACCCATCCATCCATCCATCCATCCATTCATCCATCCATCCATCCATTCATCTACCATCCATTCATCCGTCCATCCATCCACCCATCCATCCATCCATCAATCCATCCATCAATCCATCCATCCACCCATCCATCCATCCATCAATCCATCCATCAATCCATCCATCCACCCATCCATCCATCCATCCATCCATCCATTCATCCATCAATCCATTCATCTACCCATCCATTCATCTACCCATCCATTCATCCGTCCATTCATCCACCCATCCTTCCATTTATCCTTTCACCCACCGCTTATTTATACTATTTCTTTCCTGCCTATCGATCCGTTTTGGTTGTCCTCTCGTGGCCACATTTATCAGGAATCAACAATTTTACTTATTAACCTTATTTCTCTGTTTATTTACTCATCTTGGCCCATTCCTGGTTGTTGTTTGCATTGACAGTGACGGTGAAAAGTAGAGTAATGAAACAAACGAAAGGAATTCTAGTTTTAGTTTATTTTATCCTTTTGTTAGAGGGTAGTTGTTAAAAGCGCCAGCTTTATTTTACCCAGTCGACCCTGCGGATGAATGCGGGTGGCTGAGCTGATGTGAAACCTGTCCTAGGTTAATGCTGAAACCTTGTCAGGCAATGGTCTGTGCCATGTCATTGGATGTCAGTGTTGGCACAACTTCAGCGCTTCTCGTGATAACCTACGGATGGGGCATACAGGTGCCATGACAAGGATTTGGGTAAAATGATGTGGTATGCAAGATTTAATTGTTGTTATGGGTCTTATTATTATTATTCTTTGTTGTTGTTGTTTGTTTGTTTATTTGTCTGTTGTTGTTGTTTTTTTTTTAACCCACCCACTCACTATGACTAAACATTCTGTCGGTATAAAGATCTATCCCTTCACTCACCGATTCATGCATTTATCTTTCATTTGTCCAGCTATTCAACATTTATTCCACCCATCTATCTTTTATCCATCCACTTATTCACTCACCTCTCTCTGACCATCCATTCACATTTTTCTCCCAGTAATTGTCCCTCTACTTCTCTGTGCATCCACTTATCACATTCATCAATTGTTTCACTCACTTATCTATCCAACTTCTGAGTACTAATCATCTATCCATGAATCTTAATGTGTTCACCATTCCTTAGATTCATTAATATATCCATATATTCAATGGCATATTTATTTATTCCTTCATCTATCCAGCCATCCCATCAAATTCTCATCCATCCATCCATCCATCTATCCATCCATCCATCCATCCATCCATCCATCCATCAATTCATCCATCAGTTCACAAATCCATTCAAAATCTGTAATTCTAACTACAAATCCATAATGTATATCACTGCAATCTTTGCTTCTCCCTGTGTAGCATCTATCATTTCTTGTCAAATTCATCTCTTTTACCTCTTGGCTCGGCACTGTCCGTAAGGTTTATGCCCCCACCAACTGAGTAAATGAGAGAGAGAGAGAGAGAGAGAAAAGTGATAAAGAGAAAACGGATACGGTGTTTTGTGTCCATATTTCCGTCGTTTAATCTCTGGTGTGAGTGTAGTGGACTGGGCTGATATCAAGTCTGCCGTGGATTAACGCTGTAGCCTTGTAACACAGTGCCCTGTGTCATGTCAAGAGCTGTCAGAGAGGATTCTCGTGACAGATCTGAGGTGGAGTGTATGAGCGCTAGCGCGAATGGATATAGTGGCAACGAGAGAAAGTTTGATATGAGATAAATACTGGACAGAAGAAAAAGCTGCTGAGTTGGTGATTTGATGTAATCTCTTTAACCATTCACCAGCCTTGTAAATGTCCATCTATTGATCGTTCCATCGACCCTTTTATTTATGATTCATCCCTAAAAAATGATTTAAAGCCATCCATCTTCTCATATGCTCATCCAGAAATATTCTCCCAGTGGTCCCTCTCCTTCTTCATCCGTCCATCTATCCATCCATCAATCCATCCACGTATCCATCCATCCGTCCATCCACCAATCCACCCATCGACCCACCCATTAATTCATTCTGAGTGTGAATGGAGAAAGCCATCAAACCGAATTGACTTTGGCTTGATCATGTTTGGGCTCCATAAGAGTTAAGCGCTTTTATATTGTTCACAGCTAACACAGCAAAAGATATTCCACGAAGTCTTTCAACTGTATCCTCTTCTTCGGCGGTCATGTCACTCACGGGTATTACTATAATTGCCTCCATCAGTCATGTGCCGATAGGGAAGAGGAGAAAAAATTGAATGTGGGAGGCGGAGAGGTGGTGAAGATTCACTCAATTTTGATACAGGTAAATAGGTTGAACAGGGAGATAATCATGTTTCCAGAATCTCGTTACGAATTTGTTTTTGCAAGACCGTTGTTGAAGTTGTTGGCACAGTATGTGTCGGAGTTATTGTACTATCAAGTTTAATGTTATGGTTGTATTACTCTTTTTCTTTACGTCTGTTTTGTTACGCCGTTATTATTGTGTTGTTTCTGTGTTTCCTAAGACGTCACCTTTAATTTTCTTTTATTGCTTGCTATTATTTCTACTCTTGGATGTTGCTGTTGTCGTTGTCGTCGTCGTCGTCGTTATTGTTGCTGTTGTTCTTCTTGTTGCTGTGTTGTTGTTATTGTTGTTGTTGTTGTTGTTGTTACTGTTGCTGCTGCTGCTGCTGCTACTGCTGCTGCTGCTGCTGTTGTTATCGTTGTTGTGATGGTGGTGGTAGTGGTGGTGTGAGGGGGCTTTTAGCATTTTATGTTGTTGTTGGTGTTATTATTGTTGTTGCTCCTGTTGATGCGGTTGTGATTGACGTTAGTCTGTCTACTATCCCGATTTCTTTTCTCTTTTCTTCCTGACGTGTAAACGTACATGTATCTTACTGTGTTTGACACAATATAGCTGTAATAGTGCTGATGGATCGTTAAACCCCAACAGAAACAATATTCTCCTCATTAGGCTTGTTATTTCTCATCTTCGGTGTCGAAGCTTTTGTTAATATCAATATTGGTTTTAACGTGGTGTTACTTAAAACTGTGATAGTAGTTATTATTTTAGGGCTGTCATTATTTCTATTTTAACAAGGATGGCGTTTTCTGTAAAACATACTAACTGAAGTTTTTCAGAATCTTTCTTTAT
Organism: Peronia verruculata; assembly: GCA_038406235.1. Lineage (NCBI taxonomy): Eukaryota > Metazoa > Mollusca > Gastropoda > Systellommatophora > Onchidiidae > Peronia > Peronia verruculata. The sequence goes on along the minus strand of JBCAUA010412529.1, from coordinate 2,388 downwards.
CATATGTAGAAAATTTCAGTTTCTCGTTTTGTTCTGTCAAAAATTATCAAATTTCTTTAACATAAACTATCGTGGCCGTTATTGTGATTTATTTTTATTCTGCATGCTGCCACTGAACTGCAATGGCAAACATTTCATGACTTCTAAACGTGGTGGTCATGGCACAGGAAGTGATAATGAGGGCTAGTGCCGATGGTGATGTTTGGTTATCTAAGTCAGCACGATTGACAGAGTACATTTTACCGTCTGAATTTCAGCGTCAGATAAATGTGGCAAAATAAGCTTTCTCTTTGAGAAGATCAAAATTTGAGAAACAGAATTAGCATCTATCAAAAGAACAGAAGCCGATACTGGTTGAAAATTCCGATCATTTGAACAATAATCTGTCTCAGATTATAGACACTATAATGTGATGTCGCTCTTTATTTATCTATTTATTTTAGAAAATTTTATGTCACTGTTGTACTATTTTCAGCTTTTAGGGATTGAAGATGTCACCATAAACTGAGGCTTGGTTTCCTTTGTCATGAAGTTTGTTGATCTTGTTCTCCTTCACCTTCGGCTTTATTCGACCTTCTACCACCGCCGCGCTTCTAACCCAGCCATATGTTGTGTTTTTTTCCATCAGTGCCTCGTTCAATCAGCCCAGACGTGTCGCCCCATTTGTGAATTATTGTGATTTAGCTGGGAAACCATGACAGAGGTGACATAAAGTGTCCCCTTTCCTATAGCTCACCGAGTTTGCGAGCGACAACACTGGACTAGCATCACTCTCCCAATTACGGAATATGTCTCAATTTCACTGCGAAAGTGACTTACCTGAAAGTACTGGTAGACTTCATTTGTTTATATGTTTTTCTAGCTTGTTACCTGCTAGAAGTATACAGAGAAATATTTCAACGGGTTCCCAGTAGTTCTTGTGCGGACATTTTTAATAAAAGATGAAATCTAGCACGAAAGAGAGGAACCTGTAGAACTTCGACTTCGAATGGGCCATAAAGAACTGAGTAGAATTTACCTTTGTTTCTGTTGTTGTTGTTGTTTTTGCTCATGATAATGATGTTGGGGGGGGGGAGGGGAGGGGGGTCTCGAAAAGGTCATCACAATGACGATAGGAAAAAAGCAGGTCCATCTATTACTGTCACAAATGCTGACACGTCGAACTGTAAATGAAGAGATGTGTCCGAAAAGGTTGCATTATCCATCGATGGCTTATTTTCGAACCATCGACTATGTGTGCCCTACATTAAACTTGTTACAGCTCCGTGAAAGCCCAAAGAGCTTTTGTGTTTGGAGGTAAGAGCCAGTAATGTCATCAGATGGTCCCCGCCTCCACATTTCCTCGTGTAAAGTCTACACAAAATGGAACAGCCCTTGTCTTTGTTGCTCTGTTTAAACTTTTTCCTTTTGATATTTCCCTCGTCCATGCGATCCGCCAACAGAACAGGTAAGCGAACAGAAAAAGGATAGAGAAAGCGGTCACACACCACAGAATGATGCTAAAGACTGTAAATAAAATCAGACATTTCGATATTTTTCATTTTATTTATGGGAGTGTATCATTAATAAGTCTTCGTCAAGTTTCCATCTCTGTTATCACACCACTAACATTCGATCTGCTGCTCTTGGTGTTTCTGAAGCCATGTTATGCTGCTTTACTCTTACTGTACAGAAGTTGTTGTTTTATGTTCTCTGCAGAACCTCCTGTGGGTATATAATAAAGAAATACCCCATTTTCAATTTTTTTTTTTTTCATTATGACAAATAATTTCTCATAACACGAGGTCAAATCTGTCCCCAAAATCTATTGTTCAACATCGTAGTTTTCGAACTGTATAACATTTTGTCAATATATGAATCAAATGCTTTCATAATCGCATAGTCTCTTGAACATGCATTCCTCAATTCCTCAAGTGATGAATATTTATGACCCTTTGTCATTCATACTCTGTACTTGGTTTTGATTGGTAGGTATAGATCGTTTTGACTGATACAGTTTGCAAGTGAGCCTCCTGTTCCAACAATTGTCCTTCACATTACCTTTTCTACCTGAAAACACTTCGTTCTGCCTCACATGCATACTATTTTGTGAAGGAAATGCCAGCCTGAACTCCGGAAATGTTGCTTTGACAAGTTGAGCTGTCTTTGAGACTGAATATACTGATGTATCAAATTGTGACTGTTTAAATCAACTGGTAAAAAAATAAAAAGTTTTAATCCACTACTGATATCTAGATTTTTGTCTGTTTTTTTGAGGGGTGGACGCTTTGTTCGTTTATTTGTTTGTTTGTTTGTTTTTCTTGTTTTCCCTGTTTTGTTGTTGTTGCTGTTGTTGTTGTTGTTGTTGTTGTTGTTGTTGTTGTTGTTGTTGTTGTTGTTGTTGTTGTT
>JBCAUA010412419.1:0-17969 GCA_038406235.1 Peronia verruculata | reverse complement strand
TTCTTTCTTTCTTTCTTTCTTTCTTTCTTTCTTTCTTTCTTTCTTTCTTTCTTTCTTTCTTTCTTTCTTTTTTTTTTAGTTATACTCTGACATACCCGGCAGTTAAGCTGGTGGTGTGGATATTTGTACTTATGAAGTGATAATATGGGTTGCACTGTTAGTCTCTATCCTCCTCTGTTTGCCCAGGTCTCCCAGATGGTGGATGAGAGGTAAGATGGATGCAGGTCTGGCCACCAGCATCATGGAGCTGGTCAAGGATATGGCAGCGGTGAGTGCCCTCATATGAAAGTTCATACTGTCATACTGAGATAGTCTTGGGTAGATAAATGCTCTTTACCAGAGGATCTGTATATCAAAACTTGACATAATTTGGGATGACTCAGTGCACCAGCTTTGTAATCAAGTGAAATATTGTGAAACAAGTGGGCATTTATATTATCAAGAACTGATTTAAGAGATTACAGAAATTAATTTCTACCGTCGGCAAAACTATTATAAAGTTGTAGGGCTTATTGATGAGTCTGCTGGGGGGGGGGGGGGTCCATTCATGGTAATTAAGGCTATGCGTGTGTAGCTGTGATGTTAGTCCCATGTATATTATGATTTGTAAATTGTGAAAGGGCAATTTCTTTTCAGGATAGATAAGCATAAAACTTATCTTTTCTTATCTCATCTTATTTTGTCTTATCTTATCATGAATGAAACAGCAATAGCAAAACAGATGAAATGAGTTGGAACAGTCTCTTTTTTCTCATACTTTTATCTCCAAGATTAAAGGGGTGAATGGACCTTATCATAGTTGTGGATAAACTATTAGTACAAGCTCTGAGGCCCTAATTACAAGATCAAGTCTTCCCAGTTATGGGAAACACATACATACTGCAAAAATGGGACTTACTTAAGTAATTACCATGCTTCTACCATGCTTAATAGCATTAACGAAATGCTCTCTCTACTGATAAAATCGTTCATGAATCATCTTATTATGATAATTGTAGTAACTTGTTTCATGGGGGATTCAGAGTGAAATACCAGACGTGTTTATAAAAGCTTTCTCTGTGATGCCACATGATGCAGGGGAAAATGTCTGAGCCTTGGGCCACCAACACCAAAGCCGCCATTGCTGAAGCCATCCTCAACATGACCAAATTGGAGGAAATCCACCGAGACCCCCAGGCCTGTGTGAAGACTCCCACAGTGAGTAAATTTCTCCAGAAAAGTCAGTACTTCACAAATACCCTTAACTGTTTAAATGGACTTAAAAGGGCTGTACTGCAAAATGAAATAAATCTTATTTTCCTGTTTTGGAAAAAAGCATGATTGAATGAGTTAATAACACTGTGTTGTGCATGTGGAAATGTATTATTCATTAAAAAAAAAAATTTCTAGAAGTTGAGCTCAAAGTGGGAGAAACTGGATGTTTTTTCACCCACTGCAATCATAGCTTTGACTCATGCCAAATGAACTTGTTGAGTTTTCTCACAATGAGGTAATATAACTTGGGTAATTGTGTTGTGACTGTGGTGATTTTTTCTGCGGTAGTTTGAGGTTGAAGTTTTTATAACGGTCAAATTTTACATTCACTCCACCAGCTATGGCTTGCTCTGGCCTCCCTCAGTGTGCTGGACCAAGATCACGTGGATCGCTTGTCCTCAGGGGAGTGGGTCTCCAGTCCAGATCATCAGCATGGACAGCCCAGGGTAAGTTGACAGGATTCAACATACCTCATCACAGCTGCACCAGACTACTGGTTTCCCAGTTTATTGTCACTATGTCTTTTATAATGTAATCTTGAGGTGTAGTACATGCAGCCTGTTATGAAGTAATGTTATTAGAAGAAATGGTGACAGTGCCTGTGGGCAAAAAAAAGTCCAGAAAACACAGACAGCCTAAGATTTAGGTCATTATTACTGCTGTGAAAAACTGTTGTTTAGGCAGTTTATGTTCATAATTACTTTTATACAATATCCATTGTAACACAATATATTCAACCTGCTATCTTTGTATGCTTCTCAGGAAGCTGAGAACAGTTATGAGCATCCTCCTTGGGTCTTTTGGGGTAATAATATATTGTAAAGCACTTAGAGCCTGTACTACACAGGGATAAGTGTTATATAAATGCTCTCTGTTATTATTATAATAAAGGATGGAAGTACCACTGGGTATACCTGTCAGGAGAGATAAGTGAAATTCACAACTTCAGTTCTGTGATCTGTTCTCAGCTAATTTCTTATTTGAGATGGTTTGTAATGCTGAGCCTCAACTGATTTCTTCTCTTTCACAAGCATACATGCTCAGACTGTGTTATTGTCCTTTCTAATCTGTATGGTGTTGTAAGGTGTATTTTTGTTTTGTATCCTCAGCCTACATGTGATAACCATGACGATGGAGTGACGCCAGCTATCATCCTGTGTGCCGAGTGTGGAAATCTGTGTGCTGAATGTGATCGCTATTTGCACTTGCCTCGTCACAAACGAGGCCATCAGAGACAGGTGAGGCAGTGCTATCATCTTCATCATCATGAAAGGCCTTGTTCTTCATTAGATGAGGAGTATTTATAATCAGTATAGAACTGAAAGCATCTGAATATTTCATGGTGCAGGAGAAGTCTTTTCTACTTATTGTAATAATTCTTTTAAGATTTTTTGGTTGTCAGTCTTTGCAAGGGGCAAGAAGAGAACATTTTTAAAAACTGTTTTTTTTACATGACATGTTCAATATCTTTTGTGTCTGGCAAAGTGATGTAATAGGGTTGGTCAAAAGTAATGTCAGGTTTCTGAAAAAAATCACTATGGTACTTTGTATTTGAAAAACTGTCCAGGTAATAATGTATGAATAAACAAGGTACTTGTATTATTTTAGTTTTGTTCAACCACATAAAAGTAAATTCATTTTGCAGAAATGAATAAATATCAACTTGGAAATGACTCTTCTGTCATTTGAGTGATACCCCTGAGGTTAAACTGTTTCTATCATTTCTCTGCAAGAATTCATATTGCAGACATTCGCTGTTCTTCTTCTTGTTCTTTGTTTGCAGGTGCTTAGAGAAGAAAAAAGCTTTTGAAAGTGGGCTCTATAAAATATTAAATGTTCTTATTTTTGGTGTACACCTGAGGTTCCCCCAGCAAAAAAGAGCAGGAACCTAGGAAAGTTGATTGAAGAATTATTATATGTTCTTATGATGTCTTTGTAATTTCAGGTGTTCAAAGAAGAGGAGGAGGCCATCAAAGTGGATCTCCATGAGGGCTGTGGGCGTATCAAGCTGTTTTGGGTCATGTCCTTGGTGGATTCACGCACTTTCAAGGCCATGGTAGAATTCAGGGAAGGTGGGTGAAGACTAAGAGTCCTGTCTTGTCACAGGATGTACACAGCAACAAAAACAAGTATAATCATTCAGCAGAGTTTGTTGGGGGGGGAGAGATGAGGAAAGCAGGGAAACAAAAGAAAGAAGGAAGCAAAGCATATTGACTATGGATACCCTTTGAAGGAAATCATGGGAGCAATAGTTCACATTTTGACTAAAGAAAAATCTGGAAATCCTCAGTGGAGTGTTTGTACTCTTTATCAAAAAAAGAACACTCACTGATGTTCGTTACCGCTCCACCGCAAGATCCAAAAACAGTTGTCACTGGTCCCGTACATTTTTTATGTGTTTTTGTATGTCAGTGGTAGGGAACAGCATGGAATGTTTGTACCCTCCTTCTAAAATTAGATGGGGATTTCCAGTGGTTCGTTTAGTCAGAACAAATCTATTGAGTAATGACTCAAAGAATTTGAAGGGAATTCAAAATGAGTACTTTCATATTTTCTCAAAACTCTGACAGAGGCCAGAAAGTGACCACAACATTAATCTTACTTAACTTGCTATTTCTCACCACTGATGATTGGAGATTTTTTTTTACCAACCTTGTTGGTACCCTTTGGAAAGGCACAAAGGTTTTTAACAAGTAGCATAGAGAGGGAATAAATGGCTTTAACCCTTTTGTTTAAAATGGACATTATGAAAAATTACAAAAAGAAAAATCATTGCATAAGGAACTGTTTTCTTCATATCATAATAATTTTACCAAAAAAAAAAATTGATGATTGGTTTTTCCAGTGACAATAAGAAAACCAAGTTTTTCCTTCTTTATACCGTTTCTTCAACAACCCATGTGTCTAGTAAAGGGAAATAAAAGTGCTGGTCAAAAACAGTCACCATTCAATGTGCAAACAGTAGAACTATGTGATAATTCTATCATTTCCATCAAATCCAGGCAAAGTCTCAAGTGCATCCATGGGACCTGGGACCTGTCGATTCTGTGGCCGAACAAGCAACACTGGCCTGCTGGCCATAGGAAATGTCTGCTCTGATCCAGATTGTCAGGTAAATACTCATGAGATAAATATATTGTCCCTGTTATATCACTGTTATGGTGTCACAACATACAAATTGATTGAAGATTAACTAACCAGATATCAACTGCCTCTATTAAAGTATGTGCATAAGTATAGAATGGTCTGCTTTGTTGGGAAGTGTGCTGTTTGAGCTCTGGTTTCATTGAACAAAAGTTGCATGCAACTGGATCTAGACCAGTGGCATACATAAGTTTTCAAATTTCTGAAAATTACTCTTGATCCTCAGAAGATTTACATCATTTTGCCGTACCGAGGCTACATCTTTAATTTAGCCATGGGTTTAGAGACTAATTGTGATAATGTTAACACTTGAAGTGCAGACTCCAAATCAGAAGAATTTTTAGGTGCATTTTATTTCTTATATCTTATTTACTCCATGCATCATCTGCCACAAGATGATCTACATTATAACTCTTTTAAGTCTTTGTCTCTCTTTAACTGTAGGATAAACGTCCTTTGCTTTAAAATGGAGAAGACATTAATAACATTCTGTCCTAGAAGATTAACACTTACAGGGTTAATAGCAGTTTGCTGTTGTATCAAATAGCTGGAAATTTGCAAGAGGTCAGTCTTTGAACATGTTTGTCCCGTGTTTTCAGGAGTACTCCAAGAATGCCTGCACTAAGCTGTTGATGTGTGGCCACTTGTGTGGAGGAATCGCTGGGGAAGACCCTTGTCTGCCCTGTCTGCATCGGTGCCAACCCAGCGACCAGGAGCGACTTAAGCAGGATGCGGATGATATGTGCATGATTTGTTTCACTGAAGCCCTGGCAGCTGCTCCAGCCATACAGGTGAGCCTATGCAAACTGTAAGAAATTGATAGTGTAGCACTGAAGGCATATATCTTGTCCTCCTTTGCCAGGAGGTGCGTTGAAGGAGGATGGGGTCCTGAGAGTGACTTTTGAAAAATGTTTGAACTAGGAACTATTAAAGTTTCAAACTTGGATTCCACATTAGAGGGAAAGTTGGGAAAATTTATGTTGTTGCCATGTCAAAACCACCATATTGGATTTTGTGTCTTGATAATTAGTATTTTCAAAAGTGTGGGGCTCCTAGAGTATGAAATGTAATCGTTTGAAATTTTAGTATTAATTTAGAAAATGGGATGCAAGTTATTGAAACATGTTCTATGGGGAATACATATTCAAAATTTGAAGTCAGTTGATTCAGAAACGAAAAAGCCCTAGAGAAAAAAAGTGAAGATACATTTTGAGAAAATCGTAGTTTAATTTTATGATTTTCATACAGGCTTCTAGTGATGCTGTTTTGAGGGCAGATGTTTCTGGCCCCTGATATTTTTCTTATCTTTTTTTTTTTTTTTACGACATGAACCTGATTTTCTTGTAATTTGTGTAATTATAGGCTGTAAAATAAAATTAGAAAAACAAATCTTTTTCACTCTTTTAAGTGAATAAATTATTTCCAGGGATTGAGATTTGAAAGAGCTCATGAACTGACAATTGAGGTCCCATTTCCCAGGCTAGAAATCAAACTTTATCTTCAAGTTGTGCTTTGTAAGAAATTGAATGTTATATACGCATGAAAGAAAACTAGCTTCATTAGAGTGTTTTCTTTGTTCTGAAAAGCTGTTGTGAGCTGCCTATAGTCTTCATTATAAAAAGTGCCATGTACATAGCAAATTAATCTTCTCTCTTTTTTTTTTTTCTTGGACATAATTATTTGTTCTATACAAATTTCCTTTGCCATTGCATATGGGTTTTTTTTTTTTTTCCACTTCAGGCTGTAGCTGGGAACTCAACATTTTTTCCAGAGATTGAAAATTTTCATAGCAAGCTGTTAAATGACTTGATTACTTTACCCTTAGTGAAAAAGGCATTAAACAGACATTTGTTGGAAGTTGACAATATACAGCTAACTTTGAGATGCAGTCCAGCAAGGAGATAACTTCAAATTCCTTTACATTTTCAGCTCTCGTGCTCTCACGTATTCCATCTCCACTGTGCCAAAATGGTACTCATCAAGAGATATGTTGGTGCCAGAATTACTTTCGGATTCTCCTTGTGCCCAATCTGCAAGGTAAGAACCTCTTGTTGAACAAAACCATTAGGAAGCCTCAGTAACCATAACTGCAGCAGATTATCACCAGATTATTATTTTCAACTCTGGAAATCCTTTCATGTCCTATAATATTTCTGGCTCAGATAGCAGCAACTTGCCAGTCAAAAACTTAAACCTTTTAGCCTACAGAATTAAACAGGTAGTGTTTGACCTGTATGTTTCTGATGTTAAACTGCTGCAGGAAAGGCTTGTCTGTTGTTTTTATATTTATCTATACTAATTATCCTAGAATCTTGATGGAACAGATCTGTCTCAGGGCATCTCCGTTCACCTATTTCTTAAGAATTGTTATATGAATACTTTGCCTCGAAAACTTGCTTAGATATTTCATTTATCGCTCTGATTACAGACAGTCCATGTCATTGAAATAATACATGCCAGAAATAGTTTATTGAATTTTCTTTTTAACTTTGGCAGACAACCATTGACCACCCAGCCCTGAAGGCTCTGTTGGATCCCATTCGGGCCCTGAAGGAAGATGTTAGACGTAAAGCCCTGATGCGGCTGGAGTATGAAGGTTTGGACAAAGCAGAGGCTATCACTACACCAGGTGCTAGATTCTATCAGGACCCTGCAGGTTTTGCCATGGAAAGATATGCCTACTATGTTTGTTACAAATGCAAGAAGGTAAGGAAAACTGTACTCTTATTAGAGTCTTAAACAAGACCTCGATACATTATCTAATTTTTTACTACAAGTAAGACTGTGGTCTGTTTATAACTTTTGAAGTTTGAAGACAAATAGTGATATTTCAGATGTTCCAAGCTTGATATTCTGTAGTCACAGATATTTAGTCTGCAAAAGAATAGAAAATCTATATTCTAAATTTGTAGATAGCATCAGCAATGAGATGTAATTTAGTCATAGATATATTGCAGGACATTAGCCTTTTTTAAAATAAATTTTTTTTTTTTGTTTCTTTTTATTGTAATCTTGTATAGAATAGATTTGTTCTTTACGGATTTTGACCAAACTTGTCATGCCATGTTATTGGGCATAGACTGTAAATCAGGCATCATTGTGTTATCCAAAGAATCCATCCTAGAGCAATGTCAATCCTCAAGTGAAAACAAATTGACCTTTCCTCCAAATTTGTATAATGTAAGGAAACTTAACTTCTTTTTTTTTTTTTGTGATTCAATCCACAGGCTTACTATGGTGGTGAAGCTCGCTGTGATGAGGCGATTGGTGGAGGGGAGGACTTTGATCCGTCTGAGCTTGTGTGTGGTGGTTGCTCGGACGTGTCACGAGCACAGATGTGTGCCAAACATGGGGCCGACTTCCTCGAGTACAAGTGTCGCTACTGCTGCTCGGTGGCAGTCTTTTTCTGCTTTGGGACTACCCACTTCTGTAATCCATGCCATGAAGAGTTTCAGAGAGTAACAGCCATACCCAAGAAGGATTTGCCTCATTGTCCTGCAGGTCTGTACTATTTCTGCACAGCTGTTGGATTTATAAAATACACATCACAATTAAGATAAAAGACATAAGTATTTCATAGATCAAAATACCTACTCCATACTCCACACTGAACTTGATCATTAAGATATCAATAAATAGATTTAAATTTCTTAGAACTCCCCCCCTCATACTCGATCAGCCCACACCAAAAAGAAAAAAAAACAAAAAAACTGTCCATCCATATTTACTAGATCCTGTTGTATAAACTTAGATAATTTCTTTGAATCTAAATATGAAGTAAATCCTAAACCCAAAATCAACACTTGGTAAGCTCTAGCATTTGATGACAGTTCAGCTTTCTTCCAACTGTGCCATGACTTGCATTTTAATGATATGATCCATGGATCCACATAGGAGAATATGATGTCAGCCATGTGCCAAGATACCAGATTTTACAGGAGAGCAATGAAAATGTGACAAATTTTTACTTAAATCTGGGCTGAAATGATAGATGGTTTCTTTTCGTGACAATTATGTGAAAACAGGTTCTGAAATGTTAAATTTTAGTTAAATTTGCCTTTGAAATAAGTGTCTGGTTTTGGGTGCATGGCTGATTTCACCTTGCTACCAATAATTTGTTATTCCTGGCATTGTGGTGAGTTTCTTGCCCATCATCATAGTCAAACAGTGACTAACTGGGGAGGTTAATGCTGAAACGGATGATTTTCTGGATATTCCGTGGACACTATAAGCTTGGCTTGGCAATCCATATGGGAGAAATACATCTCGAAACTCACACATGTCATGTCCAGTAGCCCCACAGTATGGTAATGGTATCCCAGTGACTCTAGACCTGGGATTCCCAGTCAGTGGATCACAACCCCTTTGGAGGTCACAAGGCCTTGACATGGGGTTTCATAGCCTTGCTGGAAATGGTTTGGGATAAATTTAATTTCAACCTAGGCATCCCTATACCAGGCAGAACACCCGCGGTAGGCATTGAAGGCTGACTGTTTACATCACCAGATTTAAAACACCATTTAAAAAATCAATAACAAGAGCCCAAACTGTTGACCTTAACAAACTTTTATTCATGCAAATCATAACTTGGCATAAAATGAGACACAAATTAATTTAAATAGATCAATGACATGAAAACAGTCATCGCATTCAAATACGAGAAATAAATCAGACATTTATAACAATAGCCAAATTAAGAAAAAGCCGCCGAATCTGTGAGCACCATGCATGCTGAGTTCAACAAGAGTTCTATGATCTGAGTTTCGCTCACCAAAGTTTGGTCGTCTCAGAATGAAAGTGTCCAAACTATGTTATAAACTTGTTGCAGTTAAAACAGTTTAATTCTAGAGCCACGATTTATTGCCAGCCTTCAAGATTACCTGGGTTACTGGCCTGTTTATAGGGACGGCCTAGATTTCTACCCAATTACTTTTTTATGCTTCTCTTTTTTTTGTTTTTGTCTCAGAGAAAGTGTGTTACAGCAGTTCAGTGTCTGTATGCACTTCTGTTAATGCACATGCCAGGGTGAATGTGTATGTATATCTCCAAGTGCTGTCACAGAAAAAAAATGGAACTCAAGCTGCTGATAGTAGAGGATCAAATGGGTGTGGGTCAACCATGCTCAAGTTTTTGGGTAAGGGGTCAAAATTGTTGCAAAAATGGTGGAAACTACTGCTCTAGACAGAGTGAAGGATTGATGAGGAGGATAATGTTGATGATTTAATTTTGTTGTAAAATCTTACAAAATAAATCTTTGACCTTGTGTTTGCAGGACCTAAAGGCGCACAACTGGAAGGAGAAGAGTGTCCACTGCATGTAGCCCATCCACCCACAGGGGAAGAGTTTGCACTTGGCTGTGGAGTCTGCAGAAATGCCCACACATTTTAGAGACCTACAGAATGCCAGTAATAAGTGGATTGCAGATATAATAAATCATGAAAACTTGGATGATGAAAAATTGTTATCCTGTTCCACATTTGTGTTAGAGACCAAGAGAGAAGCCTGGATTTATAGATAAAGAAGCCATGAAATTTTTGACTTATAGAAATGTTATTTTCTGTACTGATACTCTAGATGTTTTCTGAATCTTAAAGAGGAACAGAAACTTTGAATAGGCATTATAAACTAGAGAAATTTTTGAAAGATTGGATTTCAAAAGTGGCGACTCCTCCGAGATAAAAATGTTCTTTTTACTCGTACCTTTTGCACATTGGCAGAGAAACAGTATAGAACCATAGAAAGAATCAAAAGTTCGGAAGACAGGTCTAAGTATGAAAAAAAAAAAGGAAAATGTTTCTGCCTAGTTCCTGCAGCCATCCTAGCGGTGTGTCACCACAGAAAAAAAGTCACCTGGAATGGCTATTGAAACTGAAATTTTTTAATGGTACAAAAGCAGAAGAATAGTAAGCACCCTAAGGTATTGTTGAATTTATAAAAAAACTATTGTTTTATTATAACAAAAGAATTTCTCATAATTGAGTTGTTGACTGATGAATTTATTTTGAGGTCAGTTGTTCCTTCCTTACTATAAGATTGCCAGAGAAATACAATAATCAGCTGAGTGGCTGGCTCTGCTCACATACGTTTTGTTATCTGATTTGCTCTCCTCTGTAAAATGACATCTTCATGCTTTATTTCTGTACTGTCATTCATTTTAAGTTAAAGCAATATGCTCTAAATGTATGTTTCAGTTATGTCAATGTTGATTTGTTCTTATTCCAGTAATAATTTTGTGCAGTGTTGTGTGAATATTTCATCATAAACTGTTGTTAATACATTGGTAGGTGTCAGTCAGGTAATGATGGTGGAAAATTGGCACTTGTCTCTCCCCCCCCTGAAATATATGTTGTATTTTTAACCCCCTACATTTGTGTGTGCATTTTATTACAAGGTGTAAAATTCAATTTCACAATATACATGTACCTAACACATCTTTTTTTTTTTTTTTTCTCTTTAAGAATTTGACTGACTTATACAGTGTGACTCATTAGCTGGAATATATTTTTTTTCCCCTAATATGTCAGAACAGGATGTTTGTCTTCTTTTCCAGTTTGAATTGGAAACGGAAGAACATGCACTTAAAATCTTTTATAGGACATTTTGTGACCCTTGAATAATATTAATTATTATCTAGTATTGACCAGGAGACTGGTGTATATAATAATGTAACCAGATGAATAATTTCATCTTCGTGTGTAAAAAATTACTTCATAAACATGATGTTGTGGTTACAGAATAATTGTGTGATAACAAACGATCTCTTAAACAATAGTAATAATTCTCTCTCTCTTAGGTTTTTTTTTTTTTTTGTTCTTTCTGATTTCTTTTCTTTTTTTCAAAATTTTATGTTGCATTGTAAATGCGAACAGAGACCAAAAAAAAAAAATCCTCATTATTATGATTTCAGAACAGTGTGTCACTGAAATAACAGTTGTATTTGTTATGATGAACATAGTTATTGTTGATACAGTATTCTAGCCACAGCAGTGGGAATGCAATCCATTTGTAGTGTGAAGATCTAATACAGTAGTATCTCTTAATGAATCTTGAAACAGGAATGCACATCAGTGAAACTCAAAAGTTATGTACTGTTGTCATTTTGAAGAATTACAGTTACTGATTCAAATTTGATATTGTCACTATTTTTCTGACTTGTTCTATTGTTCTTGATGATAGTCCTGTGAGCCAACAGCTGTTTATGAATTGAAGCTGTACATAGGTCATACATATATTTGTATTGTATTTACATACTCTTTTCATCTGCTAAGCTAGTCAAAGTCACATGGGATATTTCACTTTGCCTGTCCTTCACTGTTTAGCTGTGCCAATTATCTTAAACTAGAAATGATATTAAAGCATCTTTTCTTTTCTTTTTTCTTCAAATAGAAAAGTATGTATGATTCCTTACACTACAGATGTCAAAGGTCAGTGTAAATTTCAATAAATAATATAATATGACCACTCTATAGGGATCATAGGACAAAATACAAATGTGGTGTGAATTGTTTGGCAATATGAAGTCAGTATGATTACCAGTATATAATAAGTACTTTATATATTTGATTCCTTCTTTGAAGATTGTGTGAAGTAACTGTTTTTTATATGTTAGTCATCTGTGGTATTACATATTCAGCATTTCAGTGGTGACAAACTAGAAGTTTGTCTTTGTTTCAATTCCTTACTTCATTGTGAAGTTTCTAGATATAATTAGGGCTTTTAGCCTTTACTTTCATTACTGCAGAGTTCCATGGAGTCAAAACAAATAGATATTGTATTCATTGCAGACCTTTTAGTTACCTCATGATAATGTTTGAGAAAAGGTCTGAAATAATGAAATGTTTGATTGTCAGTACAGTAGTAGTTATAATAAACTTTCTGCTTGCTGGTTATTTTATGATATGGTCGAAGATTATGATTTCCATGCAACAGATTAAAAGGCGCTCCATGAATAAAGTGTGTGCATAGGGTGATGTGCCAAGGACTGGACAACTCCACTTACATGTATTGGTTATCTTGCCTTTGGCTTTCTTCTGTCTGTTTTCAATTCATTTCCTTTTCGTCCTTTGAAAATATGTTAAGAACTCATGCAATTTTGAGATCAGTTTAAAATAAATGTGATATCTTCATTTGTATTTGATTTGCCTTTTCTGTTATCCCTGTGTGCATCATCTTTTCTATAATCAATGGTACAGTTTGCTGTGTTAGCATTTGATGTGATAGTACTTAGTGAAAACATAAAACTTCCTCATTTTGTCAGTTGCAATTATGGATGAAATGTTAGAGAGATGAAAACATACATGTATGTATATATATATATAAATAGAAAGATGTGCAGAAACTTTGGAAGTACAACATCGTCATGATATTTTATTTGTCTGGAAAAAAAAAAGAGCAAAAAGAACAAAAAAACACGATGATCCTAAACACAAAATCCACAACAGAAAAACCGAGCCTGTGAAAATTGAATAGCACTTTAATAAAAATAACCAAATAATAATGAGACTTTGTTTTTCAGTCATAATGATATGAGATTCGTTTTATTATACATTTGAGACGCGACACGATGAAATCAGGCGCTCATCACTCCGAGCCGACCCAAGAAATCACGTTTTTCAACAATAAATGAATTCTTGGGCAATTTTTTGTCTTCACCAAACCCGTCTATATCAATCTATAAATGCATTTCAGAGTTCAATTAACTGAATGCGATCGAGTAAAAGCCCAAAATTGTAATTTAGTCTGATGGCCTAAGAAAGATTAACAAGGATTTACAAAAGTAATCGATCATTTTCTTGGTAAATTCAGCTGCAGGAACAGGTCACTCCCATCGTCTATAATTGTTAATATCTCAACTTATACTTAAGATAGAACAATCATTTTTTCACACATATAAAGGGAAAAGAATAATCTTCACAGTGATACCAATAACTTTATATGCTCAAAATTAGACGAGATCCTAATTTCATTGTGTCACATCTCATTTTATTTCTATTTAAATGCATGCACATACACATATACTGAAAAGCCAGCTGTTGCCTGAACGTAACTACCATACCAGTACGTAGAGCTTGTTTAACTCTAGAAGTATCAAGGGCAAAGATGCTTAAGGATTTGGTCATACCCGTTGCATCTGAATTAATTCCCATATCACATAAGAAATAACAAACATAAGGAAACTATTTGTTTTGTGTTACATTCAGGCCAGATCTGTCTATGAAGACACCAGGAAATAAGCATTAGTAGTGTAGTAGTTCCCTGTGACAGCTTAAGGGTGAAATCATTTTTAATTCGTTCATATATATACAGTTCTGTGTAAAAATATCTGAGCTAATTGTTTTTCTTCTACCACACACACACACGCACGCACGCACGCACGCACGCACGCACGCACGCACACACACATGCATATATTTATATTCAAAAACAGGAACAATATATTTAAATAACGTAAGCCTCTAGAAGGAAAAGTGCCTAAGCCACACTTTATAAGACAAAGTCAAGAAAGCCCAAATAAAATAAAACAGAGAGATATAGGGGGGGGGGGGGGGAGAACAGTGAGAGACTGCCATAAAACAATTTCTTGTAGAAGCATCCAAATAGAAAATGAAAAATTGAAGTAGATAGAAGCTATATGACCTGCCAGAAAGAAAAGTTTTTCTTTCTGTGATAAATTCTGTCAAAATGAACTTGCGTATTTTTCATTATAGGCTTACTCCAGGGAAACAAAAGATTGGACATCACAAGATTTTGACTGTTTAATGAAACAAATATGAAAGCTCTTTATACGGTGATGTATCATAATTTGCTGAATTCCATCCAGGTGGGATGATAACCAGAAAAAAAAAAAAAAAAAGCTCAAAACGTGTTAACTAAGACAGAGTAAACTGTATCAGACGAATGTAACGATAATCCTTGACGAAACATGAATTGGGGCTTTTAATAGAAGGTTAAGCTTAGAATTAGAGACCGCCTGTAGATTAGCATCCTGTGTCATGAGCTATGGTTTATAACGCCGAAGTTAGATTGACGAGAAATGAGAGGCTGGATTGCAGAGAAGAAGAACAAAACTGTTTTGGAAATAGATCTAAAAAATTCGAACATGCTCTTTAAATGTCCTCTGACATTTTGAGTAACAGCCTGGGAGGGGGGGGGGGGCGGACACCGGGAGTCATGATCCGGTGGCCGGTGTGGCCGGGGTTTTAGAAGGTATCAGGAAGTTAAAGACTGACCTGTCTAATGAAAGAACCCATTCTTCCTCTGAAGACTCTCTCCTATCTCGCCTCCACCTGAGGAGTTTTCCTACCACCAACGAGACGCCTAATTTTCACTGACATTGACAAGGTCCAAAATATTTGTTAAGTTCCTTGTGTACATTGATGGACAGGTTGATTTACGAATCACTGGCGATGTTAAAATAATTTCAAGAGCAGGCAGGGATTCGCTGTCCGGACAAAGTGTACGAACAAAATCCAGAGTTTTTACTGGTATTTTGTTTTCTTCTCATCAACAATGGGCACTTGCTTGAAGCCGAAATAACCATAATCGTAGGTTGGCAAAGATTACAAATTCAAACTAACCAGCTGGATTCAGCACATCAAGAACCATTGTGGCCACATCTTGCATAGGAAGACATTTGGCTTGGTGATTGTGATCGATGGCTTTGAGCTTGTTCAGCTTGGCTTTCAGTTCAGTCTATGTGAAAATGATGTGTTAAAAAACGCTTTATCCACTCATGCCTAACACTGTAAATGTGACTGCGGCCGTACTGTGCCTGCCATCAAAACTAAAACGCTGAAGTCTTTTTCAAGGTGATGGCTATTTAGCTGATGATGCAACAGAACTGAGCCCCATGATAGAAAAGCAGACTCTGTATATGTGGAGGTAAAAAATATGGTGAATCAATATTAAATTTTTGAGACAATTCTTAGAAAGTATAGTGGTTGTTTAATACGTTAACCAACCAACCAACCGAGCAAGCAACCAAGCAAGCAAGCAACCAACCAACCAAGCAAGCAAGCAAGCAACCAACCACCCAACCAACCAACCAACCAACCAACCAACCAAACAAACAAACAAACAAACAAACAACAAATGCCCAACGAAACAAACAAACTAAAATAAACAAATCAACATTTTCCATATACATCATCATGAATAACAGAATCAGTACAAAGTTGGCTCTAAAATGCAAACAATTTCTGCAAGAAATGACTTTGAACAGCAACAATAACAATAACAACAAAAATAATCTACACGTAAAGTAGAACCTATCACCTCCAACAGAGTTACAACAACACGGATTGTATTTTTCTGTACTTTCATTCACAGCTTCACCCACATCTATCCTTTGACCCCCCCCCCCCCTCCCTTTCCCGACCGCCGGTGTCGTAAAAGCGTTTGTGAATCTAGGCCTCGCCAATCTCTCCTAACCCTCTCTGTCCTCTCCTGCTTTCTGAGCTTCAACCAACCTAATTCCTGCCTCATTTTTGGATGTCTTCTTCCCACCTCTTCTGTTCTCTTTCTGGTCATCGGCTACTTTTACTGTACCCTACAAAACAGTTTTAACAAGACTTGGGGAACGAGGTACACGGCTGCCACGTACTCATCATAATATGAAGGCTGTTACAAATCAGGTGACTCCATGCTGACGATAAAGGCATGCTGTATATTATTGTTTGTGGAATCTTTGCTCGGAGCTAGTTCAAGCTGATGCAATGCCGGTGTTCTCTTACAAATGACTAAAAATGTGAAAGATTATATGTAAATGAGACCATTACAGAAAATTATGATCATTTGGCCGTTGTTTCCGTATAAAATTTATCTTTCTTTATCTTGGATCAAACAAGTTCATAATTTGAGAAAAACAAATATGGGATAATGACGACGAGAAAGGAAACCATTAATTTCAAAAGTGTTGATGGAATGTGATAATGTAAACAATAGACAGAGGGTCGCGACCTTTCTTCTGTCACATTCTCAAAATACCAATGACTAACGAAAATGGTAACAAGCGGCCACGTAGACACATCAGCTTATTTGCTTAATGACTGAAGACTGGGCTTGCTTTGAGTTTCAACAGTTGTTACAACTTGTCCATACGCTTCAAAAACTAATAACGTTGGCACTGGTTTTAGTCTTTCTTCATGCAATTGCTAACTTTTAGTTCAAACTTTTATTATCGTCAAAAAAATTAAGTAGAACCAGTTGAATTCACAGAGCCGTAACTAATTAACAGCATTTTGAAAACAAAAAGTAAAATAAAGCCATTACATTTTGACAATGAGTCATGCAAACAAAATGTAGGGTTATTTTGTAAATATTTGCCACATTGCAAAACTTCAAACTCGCCAAACATAACTCCATTGATTTTCTTAAAGGGGGGGGGGGGGGGAGGCGCGTCCTGGAGGTGATTTTTTAAATTATTAAAGTTAAGTTATTTTAACCTGTTCATCGAATTCGGCATGTTCAAATTAGAGGACAGCAGTAAAAAAAAAAAAAAGGACTTTCATACGGTTGCCATGGCAGCGCCGCCGTCTTTGGATTTTGGCGCCACTAAATTGACTGATTTTAAAATCAATCTTCTGAGCCAAATTTCAACGAAACTTGATAAAACGTGATAAACATATCATTAAATATAAAATCTAAAAAGTTACATATTTTTACCCTTTGTATGCATTAGCAAATTTTCTATAAAGTTTTGAAAATGCTATACGGCGAAAATTCAAATTTCGCCATTTTTTCAAACTAAAAAACCCAATTTTCTCCAAAACTTACCGACCGAATTAAACGCACATATGTAACTTTTGGGGTTTTGTGGTGACAATGATGCATACCAAATTTGGTTTGAATCGGTTTCGAAACAAAAAACTAAAAAAAAAAAAAAAAACGGGTTTAGAGAAAAACGCATTTAAAGTTGTTGTTTTTTTCAGCGAAAAATTGACATAAGTTTTCTTTTCGGCTTTCAGCCTCGAAACAGCCTTTTTGTTTTACATACTAGCCCTCCTGTTATGACTTCTGGGTCTCTTGTTGCCGTTTGTTGGCTCTGTGGGCGCATCTTTTATCCAATTTTGCTCCCCCCTCCCTCCCCCCCCCCATCTTTATAAGAACCACATTCGGGTTCTTGAGGGCCTCTGTGTGTCCCTCATATCATTTTTGAGTGCAAACCAAGAGTGTTTTAACCTTTACTATGACATGTAGTCGACAACTGAGTTATAAGTAGCAGAAAGAAAGCAAAATTGCGCCATTTATAGGATGATGAAATTCATTTTAGAACACTTACACTGATAATTTACATGATCAGCAGTTTTTCTTGTGTCATAGTGGTCATCCAGTGTCCATCCCTGGCACTGAAACTCATGATATTGCTAGGAGAAGTGATACTCAAGTGCTTTTTGCACCCTTTGCTTGTATATAATAAAATTGCAATGACCTACGGCCTCATTTAACAGCTAGATGGAGCAAAATCCTCACTGACAATACGCTAGGTCGACCGTTGAATGACCATTAGTCACACACATTAGAATTGACTTAGCAAACTTTTGGATACCATTTTTACATGCAGAAAAGGCAAT
>JBCAUA010412308.1:6253-17972 GCA_038406235.1 Peronia verruculata | reverse complement strand
ATCTGGTGTTTTGTTAAAATGGGAAAGTTTTTTGCTTCTCCTGTAAAATTTACAAAATGTCACTTAGAATAGTTTTCTGCTAGACCCGCGAGATGTAGTTACGCCCACACCTCATTCTAGCGGTGGTCAAACCAAACACACACGTACTGCATGTACCCATATTAGCCTACTTGTCTTAAATGGGATTGTGTGAGTGTGTGTTTTTTAGTTGTGCAACTGAGCACTCCTTTTAATAAGTATACCCTCTTAATAAGTATAAACTAATTTGGTCTTGAGGGATACTTATTAAAAGTGTTCCACTGTATATATAGCATATGGGCTGCATGACAAAATTCTTTAAGCACCAAATCAATAAAAATTGAGCTAGTCCCTTTAAATGATAGAGTAGAGAACCATTTGATTTTTTAAATTCTCTTGAAAATCTAATCATATTTCCACTAATTTGTCCATATACATGTCGACTTGTCCGAGCCAAGTAAAAAAAATAAAGATATGTAGGTGAAATAGGTCATGTGTAGGGAGAATTTTATTTTATTCCCCCCCCTCCCCCCCCCTTATATTCTTATTTTCTATTCTAGTAGGCCTATATGCATCTTTGAGCATTCGTGTGATTTGATTTAATTTTAAGTCATTCTTTCTATCTGTCCTTCATCCCCACCACCAAATAAATTTAAAAATCCACACAATATATATATATAAGAAACACAGGCAAGCTATCCAAACACCTTTTTTAAAAAAAAAAGGGAAAAAAAACATTTTTAGAGGAAGCAGTCGAAATTAAACCACAATGTAGTTGTGACATTTGGAATAGTTCATATCAAAGAAAAGTTTGAGTCTTTATAAAATGTATCCATTATTCGGGCTATTCCTCTTTTGCTTTGTGAAAACCATTAATACAATTGTACCGCGATTGACCTCGTATATATATGTTCATTAGCTTTATCACAAGATCATGTCCTGTTTGGTCTGTATAAATGTCCACAATATATGAACATGAATTATAGTATTAGTATCTGCTGCCTTCATCATGGATACCTTATGAAAATCTGTACCAATAGTTGTTAAAATGTGAGATTCTGCTGAACAACTGCCAATAGATATTGCAGTTATTCTCTTAGAATATACATGTATATATATAAATCCATTTTCTTTTTACAGTATTTGCTTTACAACTGATACTGGTCATTTCAGTTTTACTTGAGAAGAAGAAGAAAAAAAATGAAAAAGAAAACAGCAACAACAAAATATTATGCATGTACACGAAAGTACACACCGATTGCACAACAAAGTTTTCTCTTAAAGACTGCTAGATTGTGCTGGCATGAACTATCAGAACCTGAATGTTTGCACTTACAAAATGCTCACTGCCACAAAAGTTAACAAAATGTGATCATTATGATGAAAAGAATAAGACATAAACAATGAAATAAAACTAAAGATGGTGGTTATTCATTTTTATGACACAGTGGTATTTATACTGCCATTCTTATGAATAAAGTATGTCTCATTGTTCTTTCTTGTTAGATTACCATATGTCTATGCAGTAGACATTGAAACGTGATGTCCTTGTTCCTTTTTATTCTTTTCAGCCACTAACCGTCTTTGTCCATGGTGAGAGTCATTTTCTTTTCATTTTTCACTGTTCCATTATATTATGTCATTTTTGTCCACAGTAAAAACACTGTTCATAATATCGTGAAATCTAAAGAAATTGTTTTCCATTTAAAAAAAAAAAATCTTTCCCATTTTTTTTTTCATGTCTGTTCAGATTTAGCTCCTGAGGAATGTTTTATAAAATCTGTGGCTTCTTCAGATTTTTTTTTTTTAATGCTCATATTAACTGCTGCTATATGAATATGGCTCAATATTTTTATTTTGCGGCATAGAAATCTTTTGCAAGTTTGCTTGTGACATCAAAAATGCACGTATTGCTCACTGAAGTTGTCATCTACTCAGCACTCTAATTTTAGCATAAGAACACATATTTTTACATTGAAAAAAAAATTCAAATTTATCTTGCTTTGTCTCTGGGATGTTAATAGGGAGAGATGTGACAAAGACTTATGAGAATGACAAGACAGCACTTAAATTTGAGCAGGATTGTAGTTAGACAATGCGGCAGTGGCCTTTATTACCAAAGGTCAGTGGGATGTAAAGAGGAAACGTCATATCCTCTCTCAGACCGTTCCTGAAAGGGGAATATGAATCACATGAGCACCCGGGGAATGAGAGTGGTGAAGACAAAATACTAAAGTATATGACATCAGTGTCTATTTTTTTTTGTTTTTGAGGATGCGACCCCAGTTCCCCAATCCTTATTATAACATACATCTGCAGAGTTTGATTTCGCAACGGAACATAAGTATGATACCCCTTTTTGACTTACCGGTACTTGAGGTTACCCTCCAAATCAGCTTTTTTTTTTTTTTTTAAACATGATACAAGAGTTTGCAAAAGTCCATGAAAATTCTCTCCCCCCCCCCCCCAAAAAAAAAACAAAAACAAAAGCAGCATATCACTGACTTTTTGTTCCAAACCAAGTCATAATTCTGACCAATCAGCGTCATGTTCCATTGTGTCTAGGTACTTTGCGATTGCCTGTTTAGAATATTTTATCCAATCAGAATAGAGTTCACCAGTATCTTGGGAAATCCCGTTGACCCATGTCCTCACGCTTGCCTCGGTCATAACGTTGCCTCACGTCTTGGTTTGACCCTGTTGTTATGGTGGTTATTCAACAGTTGCCATTCTCATTTTTAAAAATATTGTATGTCTGGTTTACCTGTTGTTTCACACTGTTGCTTATTAAATGATCCCACAGTTAAATTGGGATGTTCATGCTGGGAAACAGTATCCTTGCTTTCATGGAATGTACTGTTAACTGATAGGTAAAGCCAAAAACATAGTTGACCTGAATAAAAGATCATCCTGGCATAGGTCAGTTCCAGATTATAGTTATTTTACAAAATTCCATAAATTGGGAAAAAGAGGGTTCTTACTCTTTCTATCTTTTATTGATCATGAATTAATGGTGATGATGTCTCTTGACAAGTCTCCAGTCTTTAGTTTTTAGAAAACTGCAGTGATGAAAATTGACACCGCTTTGTCATCAAAGACTTTCGTTACACATTACACAGTCATTTGGCCCCAAAAAAAAAGGGAACATTCATGAAATTGAAAGCATAAAAAATAGAATTAGCCTTATTTGTTGAAGAAATATATATATAATATATCTCATTTTACCATAAAATGATATGATGGAAATGTCTCAGTTTGGATTGAAAATGAAATTTTTCCACTAAATTTTTAGATCTGTGAGAAGGCCTGGATTTTCAAACAATACCATTTAGAAATGTTTAATGTATCTCTATGGCAGTATTGCTCTGACTTTAGATTTTGTCATTTCAAACCACATTAGATATTGCTAATTTTCTCAGAACAAAAACAAATGAAAACAAACTCTTCATTTGTCCAACTAGTTCTCATCTCATCATGTGACCTAAATTTTATCAAAAGCATCTGTATTCCATCCTGATTTTGGTTGACGATTTCCACGTGAAGGCCCATAAGTATAAGAGTTAAGATTTATATTTTTAGACTAGTTATCCTAAGGTTTTCTGGAAAATGCCAACACCTCTAATTAGTCCTGTATCTGATACAACATGGATTATCGCCCCTAATATTTTGTGCTTTGTATGAAAAGAATTAAGTTTACTAGGAGATATCCTCATTTACCATTAATTTTGGTTAGTGACAATTCAGAGAATTGAATACAAGTTTTACTGGCTTACTATAATGTTTTCACTTTCCTAGACAGTCGGGTTGGAAAATAACAATTTTTTTGGACCACATTCCCCCGACAGACTGTTTGTTTGAGCCAGACTGTTGATTCAGTCTGTCACATTTTGTGTGCTAGTTTTTCTACATTCTTCACGGTTATTGGTTGCCTTTCTTTCTTTCTTTCTTTTTTTTTTTTTGCGAGCTTGCTTTCTGCCAAAAATCCAGTTTATGTTCCATTTTAGCCTTTGGCCATGGACTGGTTCTTGTATTTATTGGATTTATCTCCTATTCACATGAGGTGTGTTTTGCACACACAAAATAAAATGTATGATAATAATGCAAAGAAGTCTTCCAGTTGGACCTTTATGAAATTATTGTTTTCAGCATGGAAAGCTGTGTTACTAAACTATACTATCCTTTTACTGAAACTCTTTCATAAAACCACTTGAATTTTCATTAACTTGAAAACTACTGAATATATGACAAATGCCTCGATGTACCATACAGTTGGCAGTATTCCAGAGTAAGAAATATTGTTTTGACTTCATCAAAGCGTTATATGCTTTAAACATGTTTTTCTAGTGTGTGACAATAATGACTTGATTCTGTTTTAGAATGAATGGAGAAGTTGACAGAACAGATACAGTCTGTTAGACGATGGACCTTCTTAAAATATATGCAAGGAAATTCTCTCCTATTCGCAGTCGGCGGGGACAGGATGTTACACAGAGATAGAAAGCTCTGAACTGTTGGCTGTTTTTGTTTGCTAAGAACACCATGTCATTTCATGATCAGTGTCCTGGCCTCACAGTGATTGTGAGATGTGTTGTTTCATTTTGATCCAGAAGAGACAACCAGCATTAGATTCTGCCACAGTTTTTGAGGCTCTGCTGCGAATCCTTTAGAATCCATCTGAATCTTATTGCAGTGTCAGCTGACTGTTGCCAGTGAAGCTGTAGCCACTGCTATTGTTCCTGTAAGCGTGTTGAGATTTTGCTGTTTGCTGGCATGATAATTGTGTTGGCCTTCTTGTGACACTGAACTATGCCGCGATGCAGCTGCCTTAACACCTTTGTTTTGACTTTTTTTTTAGGGCAGGCCTCTGAATTGGCCGCATGGGTATCATGTCAGTTTTGACAGCTGGGAATCTGCCACGCAGTTCCTTTCAACGTAGCAATGACACGCATTAAGACCATGTTTTTTTTTTGTTTTGTGTATTGCCATAATCTTGGCTTTTTTCTTTCGAAGTATGGTATCTGAGGTATACGAACATACCCTCAGATGAACATTATCTATTATCATATTTGAAAGTCTTTCAGTGCCAAGACTTTCACAAGTCATTATTTCTCTTTTTATATATATATTAAACGTGCAAAAGAAAATTTTTTTAAAAAATGTGTAAATTATACAGGTGTCTGTGCTTTTAGTGCTTTAGTTTGAGTATTAATTATTATCTGGGAGACAAAGTGCATTTTGATGCATGTTGTTTGAGTTTTTTTTTTTTTTTTTTGTTGCTTTGTTTGCCGTTGAGCATATAAGTGTGATTTGAAAAAAGACACCCCTTGTAATCATTTACCGGAAAATCAGGTCATGCTAAAATGCAAACATTTCGGAATTTTTGAATTAATGCTTTTGAGTCATCATAAGAAGTAATTATATTCATTTGTGTCTTTGAGAAAGTGGTTTGTGAAACTGTTGAATTTGGATGGAAGAGTGTGTGTTATGGGTAAATGGAATTTTGGCTGAGATATGCATTGTGTAAACTGCAACTGAAATCTGTGGATTTGCAGATTACAAAACAAAAATAAAAATGATGATCGAATGTGAAGATGAGATTGCAACCTATGCCTTTGCCAGTTCTGAAAATTTTGGTCAGGAAGCAGCTTTAGATGATGCCAGAAGTACACCCAACTGAAAAAAAAAATTCTTCTATTTGTCTTTAATGTTTAACATTCAGAACCTCAGTCAGAATTAAAAATTAAAACTTTTATTGAAGCTTTTTCTTTTTTTGTATCATGTTTTTGTAGAGATCATTCAGTCAAGTCACACGCTGGAATGGCAAAAGAGAACCAAGGTAAGACCAGAGAACAGACAGAGGAAAACAAGAATGACTTTAACGAGAACAAACCAGTACGAAAATTACCACCACTCAAGGGACAGAAGGCAGCCATGTTAGGTTCTGAGATTTCCACAGCTCACTCACGTCCAACGTCCATTGAACTGACCACCAGGCCTTTGCCTCAGATTAAATCCAAATGAAATCTATTAAGGTGAAAAATTGTTTGAAATTTTATTGAACAATAATGCGTGATTAACACTATATTGCACTATAGTATTGATCCATGTGTTATGAAGGAGTTATGACTGAATGAGCTTACACACGTTTCTCTTTATGGACACAGAGAGGGGCTTCAAAATTTGTTTGTTTTTACTTTGTTTTATTTGTTTCAAGCTCTTCTAATCTGCAAGACATCCATGACTATTTTTCATGGATAAACTTCAGGCACTCAGATTGTCTTAGTGTTTTTTTTTTTTGTAAGAGTCAGAAGCTCAGTTGAAATATTATTTCATAGCCTTATTATTGTCTTTAACTGTACGGTAGTCTCTGTATTAATACAGAGGTGAAATTTATCAATTTTGTTGGGAAGTCCAACATGCAAATGCCATGCAACGTAGTTTTACGAAGATTGTCGTGCTAAATGAGGTATTTCGAGATCTGTCACATGATGGAGAGATTTTCTTTCATACGCTGTTCTGTGTACACACTGGACATGACCAGCAGCTGTTGACCAATGATGAGCATTCAGAGATATTCATGCCATGTAAAGAAACTCATTTGCTAGCAATGTTTCTGTCATATGTCCGATATTGAAATACTTCTCACTCAGTTCTTGCCATTTTTTAAGAACGATTTTCAGGTTAAGGGGAGGGGACGCAGAAATAAATAGATCTAATTTGGAAACGGATATAACGAGAGAGAGGGATAGGGAAGGTGGTAGATTAGGAAGAAATTGAAACGGGCAGTAAAATACCACCAACAACAAAGACAAACGAGTAGTGGGTGGTGGGAAAGAGAAGGGAGTAGAAAAGTACACCGAAAGAACTCTATGAAATTTCCAGGGGTCTCCGGATGGACGATCGTATATGAAACTGGGAGGGAGTAGTCACTTCGCTCTTCTGGACGGAGACTCTAGACCCTGCTGACATGGAAATCCCCGGGGGACGGATTGCGGCGTCTCGTTGTGGTCAAGTCGGGGAAAACTGTCTCGACGCGGATCCGTAAAGTTCATCGCGTTGAAGCTCGAGTGATGGGGACACAGACCAGGTAGTCTTTTGTTGTCCTTTTCCCACCTAGAATCGCAAGGTGGTAGACAGAACCCTTATACCCGAAATTCGACCTAGGGATTCCCCAAAATGTACATAATATAAATATAATAAATGTTGTTTGAATAAATATTGTTAATTGAATGTTGCGAAAGACGCAAAGCAGTGAAATATAAAATAAAAGCCGCAGGGCTCATCCCTGTGTAGATAGAGTAGGGAAAAATAGAGTCGCAGATAAGGACCTGTACGTACCAAGCAAAATACATGTAGTAAGGGAGACCAAAATAACACAACGATACCCTCAGACCCTCGTGTTGGAAGACCTTTTGACACCTTTCTTTCTTTCTTTTTTTTTTTTTTCTTTTTTTCCTCTCCAATTTTCTTTATTTTTTATTTATTTAAAAAATTTTTTTTTATTTTGAGTAGAAGTTTTCTTTCTTTTCAAAAGTGAAGATAGGATTTTTAAAAAAAATAAAAAGCAAAGAGCCATCGAGATAACCTCCATCAGGAGGTTGAAAGATGTATAGAACGTAATGTAGGTTCAGACTTAGGATGATCAGGGAATCTGTTGTGTGCTATGATCTTTTGACTGGCTCAGTACTGATCATATGTGCTGAAAAGCATTAAAACAATTTACGGAAGGGTTTCATTTGGTCTGTTATGTATATGGACAAACATGATACACTATATTAATTTCTGTTTCCTATAAATTACAAGATGTATGAAGTTTCATATTCTGGTCCTGCGGAAAATTGCATTTCAAAATGGCAAAAATTGCATTTGAAAGACTGAAAATTGCATGCAGATATCCCTCAGAATTGCCTCCCCCCCCAAAAAAAAAAAAACAACAACAAACAAACAAACAAAAACGCAAGTAACGTAAGAGACAACAAACCTTTTATTTACTTATTTCACAATTAGCCGATATGTCATTTTCATTGTTGTAGAGTTCGATGTACATCAATTTAAGTTACAAGAGTATCAATCATAATGAAAGATTCATGAAACATCTGAGATTTGATGTTTCATTCCTTTTTCTTTCTGTTCATAGGCGTCACCGTACCGGTATGCATTAGAGAGAGCTGTTTCAAAATTAAAAAAAAAAAAAAAGATCATACTGCCAGTCATAGATCAGTTAAGGGACTGACAAGAAAATGAGTACCAGTAACTGCTTTCCACAAAAGTTTACGTGCCACAAATTTGTTATAATGCTCATGGCATTTTTCAAGCTACAATAACGAAAATAAATCAGAAGTGGATAGGTGGACCCCGGGTATATATCATCTGTAATTATTCATCATCAATGATCAATGCACACCATCTATAATTAGCTCGTCGGACCTACATGTTAGCGTTAGGCAGGTTTGACCGTCACCCGGCTTGTTGGACCTACATGTTAGCATTAGGGTGGACTTGTGCTGGTCGAGGGTCCCAGCAGATTGAGCCAGAGGGGTTGTTCTAGGTCTCTATGACAATCGAGAAGGTAACGAAAAATGAACAGTGCGTCGCCTGGGGTCCACCAATCATCTACCAAATAAATCAGCACTCTGTTTAGGCAAAATTTGATTGAAGTTGAAGATGGATGAGCTGTGTTCAAATTTAACGTCTGCAGAATTTATCAGAGACACTTCCCTCTCCACATCAGGGAGAAGCTTCCGTGCCAAACCAGCATGATAGCCTAAAAAAAATGGACCGAGCCGACAAGGTCAACAGTAGATCTAGACCTAAGCATAGCTGGGATGTTTCACTTTCATATTGCTGGCCTAAATCTCAACAAAACACAGCTGGATTTTGACTGCCTTTTTCTACTACCTGGCTGTCTCTCCATTTTCAGCCAAATGTTATGATCGTGTTTTAGATCTAGATCTAGATCTATTCAGTAGACCTTGCAAAACATTTGATTCGCACCACCAGCGTGATTTTGATTTGGGAACGAATGTCTGTTCCGCTGCACTTTTAGACTAATGACTATTTTTTGTTGAAGAATCAATCCACCGTCGAAGATCTCTTAGTTTTACAGAAGAAGTAAATTCACCATACAATTTAAATATTCAGCTCCCCAGTGTCATATGAACATAAAACACAGCTGCCCAGTTTCTCTTCAAGGCGGATCACTTAGTTTGACCCCAGAGGTGACCATTACGTGCACTGGAACGTGTGCTACCGCTGGTCATGGTGGGACGTCATGGCCTTCCCCGCCAGTGTCACTAAACCAGTAATTTTCTTCATTTTGATCAAGTTTATTACCCTAGTTCTTCGGTTTCAAATGTTGTATACCCCCAGTTCTATCTCCTCTGCTCTCTAACCCCCAGTTGTTAATTTTCCTCTATGTTAGAAGATCACAAATTTGTGAGTGAAGGAAAACCTCGTGTAAACAACATCTTTCCTTTCAGTTCTGAATTTTCTAAAAATTAATATTTTAAAATTGATACTCATGAGAGATCAGTTTTTACTCATATTACTTTCTTGGGAAACTGCACACAAGAATTTTTTTTTTTTTTTAAATTCATTTTTATGGTTTTATTGTAAGATTATGCGTAATGGTCTTATTCTGGATTATCTTTTTTGCTGCAGTTTATCACTCACCAATCATGTGAAATCCATAAAAACGATCTAAATAAACTCTGTCAGACTTGTGGTACCATGTGTATAACTAAAAAGATGCAGACAGCAGTGCTTTCCTTTTCAAACTTTATAGAATGATTTATTATTCTGTCGAATTAATATTGACACTGGGTAAAGCTTATGGACTCTCTGGCCCAAATGAAACCTATCCATGCCTTTGGTGCTTGACGTGGACTCAAGATCTTAAACATAAACCAATAGATGCTCGAAAAAGGATAGTGTCGATGATTAAAACAGATCACAAAAGATTTTTATCTTATTTAAAAATTAGTAACGCCCGAAGTTTTCATAACTGTGTTAGGGCTCCTGTGACTGACATTGAAACATCACTTGTTTTATTTTATTAGGCATCACTCTCAAACATCATAACCTCCTTGAAGGGGCAACACACAAGCTGGATATAGATGTAATACATGCACTGGCAAGGACAAAATACACACAAAACACCAGCCCATTTGACACCTTCGTTCTATCTTAAGGAAAGAAAAAATAGTACACTTACAAGGTTGTGGAGTTTTTGCAGGATTAGATAATGAGCACACATATTACCAATGTCAGTTAAGTAAATATGAAAACATGCTGGATAAAATCACAATTCCCACACTTGCATTAAGGGGGAGGGGGGAAGGGGGGCTGTCACATCTAGTCGTGACAGTCTGTTCAACCGGTATGGCACCGTTCCACAGGCTTATCATAGTAGGGCATTTATAGGCAATTAGTGTGCTAATTGTCACAAGTACATGCAGAAAACAGTTTTTACAAGCCTCCCACAACTCATTCTGCAGTGTATAATCAAATTCACAGAAGATCATTCAACAGTAGATCATGCCTTTGCAACCAGACATAAATTTGATCAACTCATTGAGATCATGAGGGAAAAAGCAAAGACACAACCAGCGGCATTAAAGGATTACTGATTCATTGGTATAAAGTATAAATCATTAAAGTTTTCTTGCAGTTCTTTAATGTGTAACTAGACGTGTTACACATTAAAGAACATGTTACATTCATGTCATTGGAGTGCTGAATTTTATTTATACAAGTATCACACATGCATAAAACCACCTTATCACTGTAAAGTTTTCTTTCTTTTACATTTGTTACACTGTGTGGGCTTTACTTTATTTTTCTACATTCGCTAGATCGACAGTCATGTCTGAAATGAATGTCTGGAGTTCAAGGTGGCAGAGAGAAAGAAACTGGGTGGACATAGAGGATAGAATAATCTATTGTGACTGGTAACTGGCACAGGCAAGCAACTTGTACTATGGGACCAAATCTCCCTCAGTACCTGTACAAAATAAAAAATAATCCGATACCCGTCATTAGCCACTTTTAACCGGTCATTATGGGTATTAAATCAAGTTTCCACCATGTTTGGGTTACCTTATATGAGAGATGGACTTTTACCCTCTCTGTCTGTGAAGGTTGGAATGTGAAATCTTTTATAGTGTATTTGTTATGATTTTTTTATAGAACAGATTTTATAACAATAAAATAACCTCAGTTTGAACCTTCTATTGTGTTGCCTTATCTGAAACTTTTCATAATAAAATTTATATCTCCGTAAAGCTCAGTGAAGCTCGTGATCTTCACTTTTTAGTGATGATGTTGTATTCAGAGGGTGACTTAATAACTTACAGTAAGGACACATGAAACAAAAAGTAAAGAATTGACCCAGGGACACACATTACGCTGCCCCCAGGGGCAGCCGAGCGTGACGGGGTCAAGGCGCCAAGGTCAACCAAGCTGGGGCGGCAAACTAAATGATCGGCTTTGAGCTGCCGTGATTTCACAGTTAAAGGTGGTGAAATGTATTGAGCAAAAGTCAAAAATAGAAAGCTGTATTCCAAGTTATGTAGTCTCAATGAGGATCAATGAGGAGGAACAATATTGATCGACAATGTTCTCACTAAAATCAGCTGTAGCCGTAGAGGGGGGGGGGGGGGGGGGGGGGGGGGGGGGGGG
Organism: Peronia verruculata; assembly: GCA_038406235.1. Lineage (NCBI taxonomy): Eukaryota > Metazoa > Mollusca > Gastropoda > Systellommatophora > Onchidiidae > Peronia > Peronia verruculata. The sequence continues at coordinate 6,275 of JBCAUA010412308.1, read as the reverse complement.
GGGGGGGGGGGGGGGGGGGGGG
>JBCAUA010412198.1:0-17974 GCA_038406235.1 Peronia verruculata | reverse complement strand
TGTCAGGGAGGATGTTTGAGTTTCGATTGATTGCTCTTGCATTTATGCTCCTCGTACATTCTCCCCCCCCCCCCCCCCAACCACACACACACATAGAGGATCACTTAACGCCAAGGCGTGGGGGAAATGTGAGAGGCATTCAATGGGCACAAAGAGGAAAAAAAATCTATTGTTTCATTTGATTTCAATTATTATCAAAGTTCGGTTTCAGTGGACTCAATTGTATTTTCTATGCTTTAAATAGAAGAGGAGTCAATTGTGACTATCATAAATCCCTGCTTATGATCACCAAACAACCTGCAATTTTACCCATATCTCTTCTATTTAACTGTTAACAGTCTTTGTATGAGTTAACAAAAGTTCTATTCTTTTTTCCAGTTGGAAATTACATATCACATAATTTCACCTATCTCACAAATCAAATAATGTTCAGTCATACGATAATCATTCAAGCATGTCATGGCATACTGGACATAAATGAGTGTAAAAAGGACAGGACGCCACTGACAGGAACAGCCCAACAACAAACACTCAAATAATTAAAATATGTCGTTGAACAGAAAAATTAGTGTTTCCGTGGGTGACTAAGTGCCATAATCTGTGTCTACCTGCAGCACCAACTTGGCTAGCCTGCTCGATCCATACTATAATCCATCACCTGTCAACAAAAGTTCATCCATCTGGCTGCAAACACATCTAGTCACAGGTGGTTTACCTTTTCACTAGACATACATATACATATTTACACTCCCATGTTTCACCACTTTCCTTCTAAGCACCTCTTTCCTTCCTTGAAAACCATACTTGTAACAAGTGAGTTAAGCAATGGAACAGCAACTCATTAGGAAAACTCCTATTTCCTCAGGCAAAGAGACATCACCAACAAGGAAATCTATCAGGAAAACCTTTCAGTTTCAATAGATCATACACTTGTGTATAGTAAGAGGAAACATTCAACAAATATTTTATGATCATTTTTTCTGAATAAAATGTGATAATTATGCCATGATTTAAATGCAATATCATAATACTGTATAATGATAAATAATGATGTTTTGTTGTTTTTGTTTATTCTTTCTTCAGATTTCCAAAATATTCCACCATGAAACAAATTAAATGTTTAAAAAAATGAGTTATGAGACATAATCCTGACAGCTGGATCATGCATAAAAATAATAATAATAATACTAATAGAGCAAAACAAACCATTTGGACAAGCTCCACCCTAAGCATTACTAACTAGGTCAAACTCCATTACTGAAGGCATGACCTTTACAGTAGGGTGTGAACTTTCCAGCAGGCACAAGTCATTGTTTGACATCTCTCTCTCCTCCTCCTCCATCACATGCATCCATCCCAGCTCTTTGTAATCTTACATTTATCATACATGCTAGTGTATGTGACAGAATTCTATTTGTGACCACTCCTGTAGTGTATTTATGTGTTAGCCCCATTAACTTCCTGGATCCCTGTGCTTTCAGTTTACTGTCACCTCTGCTATGTAAATAGCTGTGCCATTTGTCCGCTGTCAAAGGGCAAAACATTCACTTTAGGTGGGAAGATATAGTCTTTTCCTAGGAAAAACTTGTAGTATAGATTCAGACAATCTGCTATATGTTTTAAATCATTTCCCCAAATAATTTCTCTATCATTACCTACAGCCCTGGCAGATTAAGGGTTAACTTCATCCCATGACACTGACTAAGGCTGAAGTCAGAGTCCATCAGCAGTAATGTTTCTAGGTCATTTTTGCTTCTGATTCTTCACCCCCCCCCCTTCCTTCTCATTCTGTCTTCCCCCCACATACACACTAAAAAAAATCACACACACAAAGATCCTGGTAGCTAACTGACAAATGGTCTCATGGGACCTGGGAGACTCCCTAGAGCTGGAACAACATGTTATTCATGTTTCTGTCAATACAACAGACCATGCCTAATAGACATGAAAAATACAAGTGATAAACAGTGATTACAGCTCTAATGTACAATTGACAAAGCACTTTCTAACCAAAAATCGGTTACTTAAGAAAAATGAAGTTAATTCACTATTACAAATCTCTCTGTTGTGGAAAGTGGACAAAATGAAAGTTTTCAAAGAATGAGGTAATGAAATATTTAGTATTTTTGTTCTGAAGAAACTTAAAGTGAATGGGTGTCTGAATTATGACAAAAGAGATGTTTTGTCAAAGCATGCTAAAGTTTGCTAAACATGTTGAGTCGTGAAATAAATAATTTCACAGAAAAATATTTGACCATGTATCATTTAAATCTATTTCTCTTACGTTTGACTGACAAACTAAAAATCGCCCACGACTAAATTTACTGGGAATTAAATCATGTTTCCTTCAAAAACAAAGATCAAATTCTCTGGGAACCTTCCACTAAAACAATGACACCTTCAAAACCTAAGCCGAGCCTTAACAGCAGCAGACTTTGTCATTTCTGTACACACCCACCATCATGATGCACAATGATAACACTGGATTTGTGGTCGGCCACATGGGGGTTAAAAGGCACATAACTTTATTCCTATCCTTACAATCATCAGGTTCACATGACAAGAATCAAGTTGATGGGTTTCTTTTGTTTTCATTTCAGTTCATCACTGTGATGAATCATTAACATAATACCTGCCACATGACAAGCAGGAAGTATGTTTCACTCTCCTGTTAAGCTTTAAGCTGTATGGCTAGGCATTCTGTGTCAAAACGAAATCTTTGGAGGAAATACTGCCACCAAATGAAATGGAAAGGTGAAAATCTTCCAAAATATCTCCTAGTCTTATATAAAAATAAACTGCTTCCACCGCTTTTTTTTGCAAAAATTTGCAACCCTCCTCCCTCCCCACCACAATGTTTTATCATGGCGGTTGGCCACTGTCTGGTCATATGTCTAGGCTTTTGCCTTGTTTTGGGAAAAATTTTCAAGTTTTCACAGGAATCCTGGAAAGGAATTACAAAATCACATGAATAGATCTTGTTGAAATCACAAGAACTTAAAAGGTCCTACAGGCAGTGCTGTCATAATCACCGAGCATAACTTGATCTAGATAGTGAAATGCTGCCCTCATTGATTAGCCTTTCAGAGACCACGTGCATGTTACTTGTTGTTGTGGGTACTATGATATGTTGATTTTCCATCAATTCTTACAAACTCAGCTGCATGTTGTCAGGTGTGAGGAATTAAGTGCTACAAACTTCGCTCATGATCTTTAAACAGCCGATGAACAGCAGCTCAACTCTCACTGCTATCGTTCCCGAGTTTTATCACATTAAAAATAATTATAAAACCATGATCGCCTTGGGGACTCAGCAAAGTCAGCAATTAAATGGTTAACAGTAGAAAAGTGGGTGGTGACCAATTTAAAAAAAACTGAATTCCAACTAAAGGAAGTTTGACATTCCTGACATTTTTCTATATTATATATGTCTTTTTATATCTTTTGTCTTTGCTACTTGACCTCGGACTCTACACAGCAAATAACCATGACACAATAACCCTGCTGCCCAACTTATCATTTTACTGTGATGGAACAAAGCGCAACTACCACTCCCTGAGCACTAACAACGAAAGCAGTTTTCAAGTATTCATATGCAGCTTGAAAGGAAAGTACTTTAAACTGGCAGGGCAACAGAGGCAGAGCACTGAGTGAAAGCAATAGGACAGTGCCAGAAGGTTCAGCATTTTAAAAGTGGAGTATACATTGAATTTTTTTGCAACTTCCTGATGTCCTCTGAATTGCTTATTTCCTGGCTTAGTCCAGGAAAGGAAATAAGCCCTGTACATTTTACACTCATTTTATTTTTTCTTTCTTTTTTGCTTAATTGTCCTGGTAAAAAAAAAAAAAAAAAGATTCCTGTAAACGAGCTATCTGATTGTGTTAACTTCTTTTAGAATGAAATTTCTTCAAACACTGTTAAAATGTGACAACAAGTGATCCTTCTCTTCTTCTCACCTCCTATTCATTTCCCCAACCTGAGTAATTTGTTCCAGTAATCTGTTTTATTTCTGAGTAGAGAGAGAGGGGGGGGGAGCGGGGCAGCTTGTTTGACATAGCACTGCCAGGCCCTGGTTCCCACTGTCTCTCAACTACCCAGTGTTGGGAATGTGCCCTTTTCACCGCCTCACACCTCTTCCACAAACAGCCACACAGGTTCCCATCTAAGGTCTGACATGATTAATATGACTTTGTCATCTCACTACCCTCCCCCATCCCTTTTCCTTTTTTTCTTCTTTTCCAGTGTCCTGCGCAAACATGCATCTTACCAGAAAATAAAAAAAAAAAAAGCTGCATAAACAAAATCTTTATAAATTTACAAGCTAGATAATCGTGTAATTAACACTTTTGTGATATCAAAGTTTTGGTTTGGCTGTAAATTGCTTTCCACTTGCTTACATGATGCTAAATGCAAAAAAAAATACTCCAAATTTTTTGCAGGAAATAACAATAACTAATTTCAATTACGGGGGGGGGTTTTAAAAAAAAAAAAAGCATAAAATTTGAAAATCAGTTGGAAAATGCAATTCCTTTCAATCTGAATTGTAGGTTGTAGCATCTACCACTCCAAATTTGTCTCACACACACAAGAAAAGTAATGAATAAAAAAAAAAAGTGAAAATTCTTTAAAAAAAAAAAAAAAAGCGTCAGATTATAAGCCCCAAAGTACTATTCAGCAGCTTTCCATAAGTGTGCAAAAAAAAAAAAAAACACAAGCGCTCACTTTCAGCCCCAAAACTAATTTCTTGTCCTGACAATTTTTACAATATTTTCTGAGTGGAAGAGAGATGCAGAATGTCCTGGTAAGTGGAACAGGAAAAAAAAAGACAACAGATGATATCAAAACTTTATGATAAGAGGCACATTACAAAGCAAGCCAATGTAAATTGTGAACCTTCAGAACTCCTGGTATGACATGAATGTAACCATTTATATCATGCCACTCTTCTGAGAGAAGCTCTTGAAAACCTCCTAACAAAGACCAGTCTATTCTCCATCTACCACAAAGAAGAGTGTTGTATTTTAAGTGACACTGTAACCTACTGATAAGCAATAACACAAGTTGGAAAAACAGGTAGTTTTCATATTTAACAATTAACGATTTTTTTTTTTTTTAACCATCCCCTTCCTCTGTATTGACAGGTTAAATATAAACAAAGTAAGTACAAAAAAAATATATATAAATTTATCACAATAATATCTACACTCCACATATTTGAATGAAATGAGCTTTTTGATCTAGGCAGTGACTGGTTCTGGTGAAAAACTGAGAGTACATTAGAGCTAGAATCTGGTTCAATGATGAAGTGGCTTGGAATGCTTTTCCTGATAGTGAGTAGATATCTTATAGAAAGATTTCAACTACCCCATGTTTCCTTCACTTGTTGTGAAAAGAGCTGCAACCTACTGCAAAAATACAGTTGAATTGATTTCTTTCTTTTTTTTTTTTTTTCTTCAAACAATGATGCAGGATACATGTTTTGAAGATCTAAAGATAAGGCTTAAACTTTTATACTAACTGCAACATTGGTAACAAGCTATTATGAAATCCACAAATTTGCTATTTTTTCAAATTAAGTTCACCATAAACTTTATAAGCTAGACAGAAAATATGAACTGGCAATTGAAAAGTTATTCTCCTTTCTGCCTTAGACAGCCATTTAAAAAGCGGTGGACAGGTAACAGATGAATAAAATAGAAAAGAACATTTCTGCAGACAACACAGGAAGCTATTTCAATATCGATAGGACAGGACTTGCAACATGATGTATAAGATCTAAATCTATATCATATTACAGTCTGCATTGGGGATTAAACTAGCATGTCCCATGAAAGTGTCCCAATTCTCTTCAATTTGGTGTATTTTACAGTATATTAGCTAGAGGAAACCAGCAACGAGACCATCCTTATAGTGTCAGCAGAACTGTGTTGCCCGTGCAAAATTAAAAGTGTCCCTTAAAATAGTTGCATTCACTTTTTTCAGAGTTATAATTGGTATTGGGGGACCGAATCATGTATGCTGTAAGGATTAAAAAACAAAGCCAAACACAGCTATCACTTATCAGGCATTGTATTAACTGAATAAAAAATGAGTGTTCCCCTGAGATTGTCTGACAAGAGAGCAGTGATACTTTGGTAACTGTATTTGATCTAGTCCTCAGATATCAACATTATGTTTTTTTCTGTCTCTATCTTTTTATCAGATGAATAAATTTGCTCTTCCTTGTTTCCTCTGGAGAAAACAACAACAACAACAAAAAATCAATTATTATTAATTACCTTTCCATTTTAGCTGTGACAATTGTCAGGTTTCATATTACAAGGTCACCAATGGACATTGATGCTCAGGACTTAAGTAAAGAAAAGATCTGTCTCTATCTCTACATCAGCTCAAATTCCATTTTCATCCTACACTGAATGACTCAGCACCATGTTAACTGTGGTAGTAGAGTCTGACTCATAGACAGAGGTTCAGTGACTCACTGCATTCCTTCAAGATATTAATAACAACACCTTTTGCTTTGTGTCCGTATGTACATGTGAGTAGTGTGGATGCATGTGTGCATGGACTGGAAATGGATTGGGTGGTGTTTGGATATCTCTGCCCCCCCCCCGGACAAAACAATAGACAATAGTCTGATACTATATCCCTTGGTAATTTGTACTCTTACGATTGATTTGATTTCATCACAAGCTGCATAGCTTTAAAATCAAATTCTGGTCACTATTCAAAGCTGAACACTACATACTTTAAAGGTCGAGGCTCTCCTTGTGCAACTACATGTCCCTCTCCCATCTATCTGCAATCAAACCATTCTATAAAAAAAAAAAAATTAAGCTGAATAAATTATTATTTCAGTTATTATATGTTCTTAAAGCTCTCAGATTTATGAATACAGTCACAGTGTACAAATTAATGAGAGAAAAAAAAAAAAAAACTGGTGTGTCAAATAAAATTGATTTTCTCTGTTGCTCAGCAGGCAGACACAGATTCCCTCTCCCCCAGGGCAATGACATGGTGTCTGCTTGCATGTTTCCCAGCCATTCAGTGATTCAGTGGAGCGAAGACTAGTCATCAATTTCAATCAGGAGATGGAGAAGCATACAGGCTGCAGGCACAGTTTATGGGTTATGTCAGTTGGGAATAATTACTGATGACCCAATTATTGTGTTTAATTTTTTTTTTTTTCTCAGCTCTCTTCATCTCATCATTTCTTTCCTTTATAGATGAAGGTAGGCCTACATAGAGCAACGCATGATACATAATACCACTGGTGCAATGCAATTAAGCATTTAATTAATGTCTCTTCATAACGCTAACTGATACTGGTATGAAAAGCGCATTTTCTTATTTTGTGCTAAAAAAACTGATTACATCTATACGTAAAAAAAAAAGAAAATTAATAAACCACATCGCCATTCTCTCCCTCCATCACAGTTTACACCTTTCTTGTGGAGCCACATAAATGTTTATGAATGGTCTCCAGGGAAACATGAATCCCACAACATTGCATGCAAAACAAGCATACATGGCTTTTTCACTTCCTCTCACTGAGATTGACATATCTAGTGATTTTTATCAAAGTTTGGGGCTGTAGATCAATATGCAGAATTTTTTTTTTTTTTGGCTGTTTCACTTTTGCCATAACTCACTAAGCTATAGATCAAGGCAGCATCACACTTTAGCAGACATCTTGGACCAAGGGGTAATAGCTACAGACATGATCAACAAAGCACCAGCTTCTCTAGAAAAAGACCAGCAAGGCCAAAAAAAAAAAGGGGGGGGGGGGGTAATAATGATACTAACAATAATAAAGAACAACATAATGACCAGGTTTCCATTTAAATGCCCTCTTACAGACTAAAAAGAACTAAGGAATGGAAAGATTTTGTGCCAAGATGAATTATCAGTGCTGCCTAAGGCCTACATGAATAATAAGAGATGTACTGGGATAGAGATTCCTATTAGCAAACAACTGGGATGGGCAATGAGCTCTTCATGCTCGCATTAATTTCTTAGTATAGTATACTATAATTGTTATGTTGACTTATTCATCAATGTCAGGATCCTTTCACACAATTTACTGACTAATTCTAAATTCAAAACATGTTTCCTGCATCACAGATTTCATGCTGGCAGAACAATAAATACAATTTGGGCCTGGTTTGCTTGTCTTGTATGTTGAACATTTCGATTTGTCAAATTTGACTTAGATATATAATATGCTGAACTATAATCATGACTGAATTCAGAGAAAGAAAGGAAAAACTAGTTTACATTTACAGGATAACAAATTGGTTTAACAAAAATAAGAATTAAAAGCCTGAGATACTACTGCAGCCACAGAACCAAATCAATTTCTTTGCTATTGAGTACAATGTTCACAGAGTAGCATACATGTGCTTATGCATACTCCACTGATACAGAAAAAGAAAAAGTGAAATTAAAGGAACCCAGTACATAACAAATAGTCTCTAAATCTGAAAATAAACTGAAATCTCAAAATAATCTCTCTTGATATAGCAACACAGTGAGACCCAAACATCCAAGAGATGGTATTCAAAGACTGGTTAAACTATATCAATTAAAAAGAAAGAATGAAAACATCTGGCCAGTTCAAAGTGCGTTCAGCTCCAGAGCATCTGCTATATGCACCTGGTTATGCTGCTGCTGCACCACTGGCCATCAACATGGGCCAATACAGACACACACCACAGGCAGGCTAGCAGAAAGGTCAGAGAGACCTCTCCTCTCCCATGCCCCAGTCCCACTGCCAGCCAGCAGTCAATGATTGCAGGGGGAGGGGGGAGGGGGAGGGGATGCTGCCCACCACAGCCATGCATTGCATTATTGATTTTTATAACTGCCTCTGTGCTCTGTGCTGGCTAGACAGACTCATGTGAGTTCTTTCCTGCACTTTTTTTTTCTCCCCCAGGTTTCCTTGATGCAACAGAATGCAATGTGCTCAGGGACATTGCAAGCAACAGTTAGAAACATTAGCCGCTGGTCAGAGCCTCTGCATAAATTTTACAAGAATTGGTCCACTGCACTGCTGCATACATTGCTAATGATATGCTTAATTTTATTTCAGACTGGTTGGATGATGGGGATTGCATAATTCAAAAACACTGGTGATGTAAGAATTAATGTTGAGTTCTTGAGAAGCATCAAACAAAGAAAGGACTGCCTGGAATGACAGGACATTAACACCGATGACTGTCACAGATTATAGCATTTGAAGAACTTGCAAAAAACTCAGTTCACTTTATTCAACACCGGGACATTCCCCCAAAACAAATTACTTATCCTGTCAAAAGCACTAAATTCCTGAATTCATGGGTTATCACCAATTAACTGCCTCCAGTATCTATTCATAACCACAGCAACTGTTTAGGTTAGAAACATTTACCGTTGTTAACTATGACAAAGGGCAATATTTCATTTACACATGGGCAATAATGTTCTGTAATCCCAAACCAATATGCTTTCACTCTACAACTGATTCAAAGAAAGGGATATGGGCAGCGTATGACATAAAGGAAACATTGAGCAACATGGATTAACTTGGGTGAATAGTGAGGCAAAAAAGTGAAACTTTAATCAAAAAGCAAAACTAGATCTACTTACATTTCTTTCTAACCCCTCCAGAACGCTTCTTATTCTTACAGTTTGCAGCACTGCCTGCAGAACTACAAAATATTGTACGGACCCTTTTCCCATAGAGTGAAAGCACAATGTGCTGTGCCTGAAATCTAGAGGTCCTTAAAAGAATGCACTTATCTTATGTAAGCAGCTTCCTCCACGAAATTGTCATAAAATTCCACTGGCATGCCTTAAATTTGGTGAAACCGACTGAATATTATGATACTAAAATGATGACAATGTATCTGTATCTATTCTAATTTTTGTATTATTTGTTTGTTTTATATTAATATCAAATCTATTACATGATTTTATCTAAACAGATAGAGATATGTTTTGAAGACAACAGAACAAAAGAATACTTATTCTGCTTATTTTTATTTAAAAAAAAAAAAAAAAAATTAGGGGAGATGCATACCACCATCACTTTTTTCAATTCCCCCATTTACATTACGTACATGCATTGCATAACTAATAAGATAAAAATTGTACAGAGAGATACTTTTGAACAACCCGACTCCCTTCATCCTCATTTGGTCATTTTATATTCTACTTCCTTTTCTGTACTACTATACTCAATATAAAATACCTCATCAAAGCATACACTGATCATTCAGTATGCCAGGGAATCATTACTCATCTATCTATATGTCAGCTTTAGCTATCATAATATCATGAATTAATAGAGAAACAAAAACAAACAAACAAACAAAAAGCCACTTGTCCATTTTTCCACAGTAATGCACTCTGAGTGATAACAATCTGTTCCTGAGAATACCATTAACTTTCCTTGGCATACTGTAGTGGGAGCTTTGTAAACTATAAAAACATACCACACTGTACTCTGCCTTATCTTAGGGATCTACAATTTGTCATGAGAAAACCCTTTCCTAATCTTACCCAGCATTTATTTGCTTGTTGACAATTCCCTTCATATTGCCATAACATAAGACTCTCCACTGAACCTCTGGACACATAGGGTGAGAGATTAAACAAGATAATGCATGCCCACATCATGCCCATTGGTGATAATTCTAGAATGTTGAGAATGTGTTTCATTTTCGAGGATCACTCCAGCAAACATACAAAAAAAATAAAGAAATGAAAACCTTCTGCTAAAAGACATAGTTTGCTGAATATTTACAATTTTCCACAGTGTTGGCCAATGCTAAAATTTTGCAAGTCATTGACAGCTCTTCCATTAACAATGCAATCTCTTTATGCATAACAAAACTTTGAACTACAAGATAGCTGGTGATCTCATACATGCACACCAACCTTAGACTTTTATGTTCTCACAAATGAGGAAAGAATTTAAAGATGGACAATAAAATTTTAATTAGGCCTAACAGAAGTCAAATTTTTATGTATCTAATTTTATCTCAATTTCCTTTCCAAAGGTAATTATATTATCACACTACCTGAAATTAAATTCAGATGCATTTCCAAAGAGTACAGTACTTGCATTAAAAAAAAAAGAAAAGAAACCATTTGAAAATTTAATGTTCATTGAAAGTAAAAACATGGCTTTATATTAAGCCAGAGTTTGGCTGGAAACAAAAAAAAAAAAAAAAGGCAGATACATACATTACATGGCAGAAAACACTCTAGAATTATAGTAATTTTCTGCATTAACATTCATTTATAGCTGCATTGACAAAACTTCATCTCAAAAAAAATGAAAGCACCAAAATGGCTCTGCATTTCAAATTTATAATCAAAAGCCAGATGCAATTGGATTTGTCAGATAAGCAGCCTTTTAACTATTACATAATCATAAACATTTTACTACCATTTAATTTACAGAATTTATAATTTGGCTGTCTGCAATGAGAAATAACATCAAGGGATTACCAGGAGCAGACCACATTATCGACAACAGAATCAATACTCTAAATTCCTTGAACTGTAATGAACAGAGCAGCTTGCAGCAAATCAATACTCCACTGATTGAACGAAACATGCAACCAGAGGGACCAGTTTTTATGCTGGTCTAAGATGGAAAACTTAATTTCCACAATTTAGTCACTAAAGAAGACCTCAGATCATCCAACCAAATCCCACACTGCTGTCCTTTATATTAAGGCACATTTCACCTGATGTCTAGACTCCGAGTCTAAAATAGAGAGTTAACTGTAAAGTGGCGTACACTACAAGCAAGTCATTAATAATAAGTCCAAAACCTTCAGCTTGAAAAGATAATTAAACATCAAGAATCTATGAGCAGCAACCAGCCAGCCACTCATTAAGATCACTTCTGAGATAACTCACTAGTATTTTGGCAAACCATAAATGTGATTAATTTTCTATGCCCAGGAAAATTATTTCAAGAACAGTTCTCTGCTGCTACCAAACTCAGTCGATCTGTAAAGCTCACCATTTGAGTTTAAAGTGACATTAATTAGATTTGATAACTCTTTGTGACGCAGGAAGTACAAAGTTTGATTCACCCCACATAAACTGTTCGTTCTGTATCACCTATTGCAAATAAAGTCCATGATGATAATGTAATTTACCTAGATGAAGAAGCAAACTTAATATTTCATGGGAAGTTTGTGAGCAACTGCCAACTAGCCTATATATTCATTATGGACAACTGATCATATAACCTAGAAGGAAGCAGCAAGTGTGATAACTTTTTTATATTGCCTTCAAAAAGTTCCAACGTCAGTTCTGCAGATGATAAAGGACGAAGCTGATATTAACTGTGTTGACTTGAAGGAACAATCTTTACAATCTCAATCTGATCGAAATCTATTCAAAGTCATCATCATATGATTCAAATTTATCCTAAAGCTTGTTAAAAACATTTTGTCAACCAATCATCATACAGAATGCAATTCCATGATCAAGCCTCAGTTGTGAGCTGCAAACATTTTACATACTTTTGTTTACTTGGGTGTTGGTTACAGACCTGACACTTTGCCAACCCCAAAAATCAGTATCTTAGCTCTCAAAAATCTGAAATTGGCCGAAAAAGTCGGAATCATACAAAACAATGAGGTAATATTTAATCATGTTTACATTTAAAATCTTGCTCTCGTGAGCTCAGTTCTCTGTTGCCCTACTTCCATTTTTCACATTTTGAGAAAATTGATGATTTGTGTTTAGCAACTGTAGATATGACAAAATGATTTTCAAAATATACCTGTTTGGGCAAGTGATCGGTGAAATAACTACAGTATATGGTAGATTTACTATCCCTTCTTCACATGAAGTATATCTTTCCAAATCACCAAAAATGGAGATAGGACAACAAAGAACTGAGCTCGCGCTCCGTAGATCTATAGATTTGTTTTGTCTCCCATGTAGCTCCAATTCTTAAATTAAATCTATAATATAATAATATTAATCCCTTTTATTTCTGAATAATAATAGTAATAAAATAATAGAAAGACTAATGAAGGATATTATAATTCAACCTCATACTATGAAATAAAAATACATAAAACATCCAGACTCCAGATCTAGACATGATCTAAACAAAGGAGCCATTGGCAGCGGTAAAGAGCATGCGAGTTGGACTTGCTGTGAGAATCAAAAGCGTGCCTATTTCTGATGAAGTTGGAACTAGCTATTATAAATTTAGTTCTGCTAGATACAATGGAGCTTTTAAACGAAGCAATAACAAATAAGTCGCTGAGACAGTAGCGATTTTCAGACTAAGAACTGAAACTCGAGTTCACAAGACAGATGCAAGGTAACATATCATCCGGCACTTTCGGCAAACAAAATTGGCACAGTTTAAAACTGGCACGGCCGGGCCAATGTCAGCGAAACAAAAAAATTGGAATATCCTGCAGGCAATCGAAAAACTCTTAAGGAACGACAGGGATTTGTGGGAAAAAATCCAAAGATTCTAATAAAATCGGAATAAGTGGTAAGTCAGTGGCTAAGGAGTGCTTGTTACAACACATGTACTCACAACATGTTAATTTAAATTCCATCATTTCCAAATAATTCTGATCTGAATCACCATGACTACACCATTATTTTATATGAACACTGACATGACAAAATCATAACTGGGTATCATTCACACTGAATTTATTTATTTCCCTTTCTGTCGGTGAAAAAAGAAACATTTATTCTGCCTGAAGTAAAAGTCCAGATGTTGGCAACTAAAGACAGTGGGATGATGTTGCAGCTGACATTCGTGAAAAAAATAACCAATTAACTCTTTCCATGCCAATTCATGATATATCGTCAATAGAGGTTATCACCATAGTGTCTCTTAGTTTAGGTACAGACCAATCGGCCTTTGTACAGGTACTGTTAACCTAAGAAGTTACTAAGCACTATTTCAGTCATGACATTAAATAATAATTTTATGACTTTTACTCAATTTATTTCAGCATATTAACTCATCCCCTACGGCCCGCCACACTGAGCGGCCGATAATCTTCCACACTATGGTCCATAGCACTAGACTAGTGAAACAACAAACAATGTTAATCAAGCATTTCCAGCTGTATAGAATCAGTTTGTTTCCAGTTTAGAAGAGTATCTTGATGTAAGTTTCTATATTTAGATGTCCACAAAGCGTTGTGTGTCGGTTGCGATTCAATCATTGTCATGGTTTCAAAACGTGAATCTGATCGTCCCCTCCAGCAAGTATCTCAAATGCTAGATTCACAGATTTCTCTAAAAGATGGAAATTAAGATGAACTTGAGGGGATCACTGATGAGTTGCGAGAGGCATAAGTGGGGTAGAAGCGAACAGGGTAGATCTAGATCTAGATCGAGTGACAGTGATCATGAGTCAGTTGATATTTATAAATCAACTAAATACCTCAACTGGAACAAGAAACAGAAATAAAGCTAGCTGTACCTGTACTCGATCTTCTACTTCAAGCCCCAGGCCTAGAACCCAGGCTCAGCTCCACCAAGTGAATGGGAGTAAGAAAAAATTCTTTTTTTTTTTTTTTTTCAGGATTTCATGGATTATGGTTGTGTTGGTATTGTTTTTTTTTTTTTAAATTTGTTTTAAAAAAAAAAAAACTGGTTGGAGCTATCAATGTGAAATTTGGTGCGCATATTTATAACTGAATTACCTTTATACAAAGACGTCTATAACGTAGCTAGCTCTCATACAGTGCACTCATCTGAGGGTGAGTTGGAAAGTTATAAAGTGAATTTTTCTTCTTTTTGTTTTTTTATCACACTTTCAATTTCATTTTTTTCAAAAATAATAACTTGCAGACACACCAAGTACACTTATTTACATTGTATGTTCAATTTCCTTTCAATTGATGCATAACACTTTATGGTTTGCAGTAATTCTCTAGTCTATAGCCCTCATTTTCTATCCTCACCAAAAGCTTTCTTCTGGGCAGATTTTGGAAATGAGTCAGAGCATGGAAAAAGGTTACGTAGGGAATGGGTTAATCTCTGAGATACATTTTTGAAAATACGAAGCATGAGTTTAAGCACAAAAAAACTGTTTAAAACTTAGCCTACTAACTCTTGAAAAAATTGTGTTTTGTGTGTTGAATGGTGTCTGACCGGTGCTGATTTCATCGTGCAACATCCCATGTTTTAATGGATAAGAAATGGGATAAACCTACAGTCATCGATCATAAATTTCCCATAATTATTACTGCAGATTGATTGCTATTGTTCTATTTGCCTGCCACACCATATTAAAAGTAATAGGGCCTATAGATCTATATTGAAAGTATCTTTTCTTTGTCTTTCTTTTTTTTTTTTTGGTCACTATGAACAACCAAACTATTGCTTGACTAGCATAATGAGAACAAAGACTTCCAAGACATTGTAATAAACCGGCACCATCCTCAAAGCTTTTATACAAATCTTATGCTTACTCACACATTGCAAAAAATCTGGCCAGTAGAAAACACCAATTCATTCGGCTGAAAGAACAAGACTGCTCGTTGCAAGACAGCTTATAGTCAAAATTTAGATCTACATGATTGTGCAAACATAACACTGCTGCATTCAACAATATTCAGTTTCCCCATGATAATGCTCATATTGTCGAAATGATAACGATCGGTTGCAATACACCACCACTGCACACCATCAAATCATCAATGACTCATTTTATGATGTCATCTCTCAATTGACAATTTTTATTTCTCACACCAAATAAATCATAACAAGAAACATCTATCTGATGTTTTCTTTCATTCTGTACGCAATTCATGCATATTACATAACCTGTGAATAGTAACAATCACACACTGAAATGACTGTCTGGATAATGTCTTGAAACGGTGCCTGCCATAGTAGGCTTGACAGGCCGTGACCCTCGCCGGTGGTTCAGCATCTTTGGTTTCGCTGGAATTCCAGTCACCCGGAACTTACTGTTTTGATAAATAGCCTGAAATATCCTACTACAAATGAGCTGTAACTGGATTTCAGTGGTAATTTACACAAATAAAATTACTTACAAGATGCCATTTTCCTTTCGCTGCAGTGCCGTCGTCTTTCTCTCTGAAATCACACACTCTGCGGCATCAGCCTCTGACCCAGATTCAACGGGGATGCTGCGTTGGCCAGGACAGCAATGCATTTTAATATAAACCAAATACTAGTTTGGCCACTGTTACAGTCCTTGCTCGAGAGATTGGCTGAATGACTGTGTAAAATATGTAAATAAATGAGTTCTACATTAAAATTGAATACCACATAGATAATGAATTGCAAACTGTGAATAGAGATATATAGAGCATTTCATCTGAACTCTCATTATTGACCGCTTTGAATCAAAGCTAGATGCTATGTTAATTTTTTTATAGGCCTACATGTTGGCCTATAATGTTTAGAGTCAAGGGATTTTCTTGCAACCATGACACTTATGTTTTTCCTTCTCTAGAATTTATATATAGTATAGCTTATAAAATCTCAGTTAATGAAAATAAACATATGTATACATTCTTAATTTTTTTTTTTTTTAAGTGAGGACTACTACGCAAAAGGACGAAAATTGTAGCAATACCATGCTGTGGTGAAAGAAACAGAATATACAGCTTTAATTTTTAGCTGGTGCATTGGTATAGTAGAATAGTTACAGTAAGGATAAAGGATATCTTTGCTGTGAAACGACACTCTGCCTTCCCAACCCTCAGCAGGGATATGAAAACGCACCGCAGACTCAACATAATATTACTTTCACTTCACAAATGGCTCTCTGGCATATATGAGATCGAGGCTGGCATTAGGCCATTCCATAGATTTTTCATCCGCTGGCATCATCATCGCCCGCAACAGTTTTCCCTGCTATGGGCAATGCATGTTCTTCAAGCTAACCCTAGACCCCAAGTTTTTTTTAATCCATTTACAGACCAGAGCCTCTAGATTACCATGTGCATTGAAAACCAATCTACTCATTCGCTTTAGCAATTTCTCCCATTATTTTTCACCGTCCTAGTCCGGCATTTTTTTTTTTTCACACTTTCAGCCCGAATACTGAATAGCTCCACCCATGTGCTCTCCTTCGTCAGTTGTCCTGCCGTGACCGTTGGGTCGTTACTACATTTGGCCAGGCTAGTAGCGTGCAGCTAGCAGTAATATTATGCAGGAAGCGTAAAGAACGCCGACACGTCTGTCTGGTGTCTGTTCTGCCGGACAGCATACCGTTGCTCCATGCTTCCCATATGCCTAGTCCAACTGTACCATTACATTACATGTGTTTAGTTCTATATTTATAGTAAAGGCTTTAGTTAAAAACTTCTCCTTGCTATGTAGTCTAAGGGTTATCAGTAAATCCATTTTATGTTTTTTCCTGACCTGGTAATTGTAAGTCATACAGTCATGTAGGGGTACTGCTGTATAACTGATGTAATTTGGTCCACATTTTTTTTTTTAAACACCCAAAGCTTTATCTGTATACTGTCTCAGTCCCAGTTATCCAAAACTGGAGTCCTGTAGGCTACTATTGTCTGGGAGATGAGCAGGCATAGAAAAAATGATCATTAGGGCCTATGCTTGCATGATTTCACCAGAAATTGGGAATACTTGGTATACTCTGATTAGACTGCTCTTTGACAATTTTTAGACCTACTATTAATTCAAGTTATATTCTTTAATTAATTCTTTGACGCCGATTGGTAATTTAGTTAAACTTAGGCGTGGCAAAGGGTTGGGCTGGTTAAAAACTGTTTCTTTGTACTGTGCATTGTAGGCTGCTTGAAATGTTTTGCAAAAAACAAAAAAAAAACAAAAACGGTAGAAACAGTATGTACAGGTCATTACGCTATCTTATCACATTTCATACATGATTAAACATCGATAAAGAATCCTTGGTATCCCAATTCCAGTAGATTCTACCGACACTTCTCGTTGGGGTTTTAAAAAAAAAAAAAGAGA
>JBCAUA010412087.1:0-17976 GCA_038406235.1 Peronia verruculata | reverse complement strand
CACGGCTTTTTTTTTACACTTCAAATTGGCGCAGGGAATCAGTTTGACCACCTAAATAACGGGAAATCTCTCTTCTCATTGGATGCCAAATTTAAACATGATACGTTAAAAAATGACGCCGTAGCTTGTTTTAGAAGGGAACCACCATCGCCCGAATTCGGTCCATAAACCGCGCCAGGGCAGCCTTTACGGCAAGGCGGGTTTTTGTCTAGCACTGCGCGCGGCTGATTGGCATTGCTATATATTGGACTACTGAACAGTTTTGTATGTTAAAAGTTATACACTATGTGAACTAGTATGCAAGTGTCAATTTTATTTTTAATCAAAATTTGTTCACAGTTGTTGCCATCAGATTCAGAAATCATTCCATTCCACAACAAAGAGGTGACTGAAGCAAAGGCTTATGCCAGGAAATTGAACACAGTTGTTCTGTCAGACAAGAAGGAGGAAGACAAGAAAGAGGATGAACAGCAAATAATTGATCTGGTAAACAAAAGTAGCATTGTATGCTGATTCTGTCGTGACCTCTTGGTCATCACTAGAAATGACAAGAATTTAAAGGAGACTTTTATGCTTTTGTATCCAGCAAAAATACTGAAAAAAGAAACTTACTTCACTGAATCTTTTATATCAATTTATATCTTCAGGTAGTTATGCAATATTGTTTCAGTAAGTAATAAAGTAATATAACATTTGTAAAAGAAAAAATTTGCTTAAATTTATTGCTTTTTTCTTATGTAGTAATTCCGTATTTGTATTTTTTAACAGAGAGAAAACAACCAAAAATTGGGACTGTGTGAAGCTCTTCTTGATATTGGTGCTTGGGAAAATGCCAAAGCTATCTTAGACAGACTACCCGAAAACTTCGCTGTTGTCCATCATTCAATTTCTCAAGCATTGTGCTCTCTAATACACAGAGTCATCGAACCTGTATATGAAAAGTAAGCATGATACCTATATGTAACCACTCATTGATTGTTTGAAAGCATTTTTTGTATGGATAGAAAAACATGCTTTACGAAGGGGCTGGAAAATCCCATGGCACTGAAGGACAATAAGGAAATAAACTTAGAAGAGGAATCTTAAAAAACGAATGGAAATATATGAATTAAATTGGCAAAAATGTTAGGAATCGCAGAAAATCAAATCAAATGAATCATGAATCGACAATAGACAAAAATCAGAGAAGCCAAAAAACTACCCACAAATCTCACTGGGCTCTTTTTTTTTTTCAAGATGTTGGAAGAACAGCAGTGCAGAGTTTCAGAATCAATACAGTGTATAAAAAATAAACAATATGAGCTTAACTTGTCATTTAGAAAATGTTATACTTTTTTTTATGTTTATATGGATTTAGAATGAACTATGGACTTTCTTTCATTTTTTTTTTTTTTTTTGTTAGTTTTTTTTTTTTTGTCATAGGTCTTGTAAATTTTTTATGAATGGAATTTGCGAGTATGATTGTGTGTAGACTAAAGGAAAAGAAGAAAAATGAAAAGAAAGAAGGAAGCCTGCTTTCAAATAAATATAGTTATATGTGTTCACCTGTTAGCTTTTTTTTTTTTTTTTTAAATGTTTCTAATTCTTATCTGCATGGTCTTTTTTACAGAAATATAGGTCTGAATTCTCTTTTGGCCAAGAAAAGGATAAAATGTGAACACAAGGGGGACTGTGCTCAGGCCCACACATTTCAGCAGTTATACCACCAGGCCATGCCTATGTTGTCCTACCTGGGGCCGTATGCATCTACAGATCCAGTTCTTATGGTCAAAATCATCCGACTAGCTAAGACATTCATGTCAAAGGTAGGAACATTCCACCTTTTTCACTTATTCAAAGAACTATGATGCTTTGTTTATGTGTTTCCAGATTTGGTAGTTGTGTAAAGAACTATTTTCACAGTTTGACATGTTACTTTTCTTTGTATTCATTTTAAATAGACAGAAGGTAGTATTTTGATTAAAAACAACTTGATTAGTGAATTTTTTCAGGATATTGCAGTGATCATGTGGTGGTAGCAACTACTCTGTTTTTGACATTGTGAGTTGTCATGTGATAGGAGGCACTGGTTTCTTCCTTCATGAACACACTGGTCTGAGAACTGCCAAATATATTTAGGGTCATTGGTGTACAGCTGACTCTTGTAACAGCCATAATTAATAGTAGAAGGTGAAACATAAAGTGATTGTTCCTGCATTTTATGTGAAGAGACTCCATATTTTCTGCATTTGCTTATAATTTGGTTTCATCTATATGGCCCAGCTTCTGACCACATGCAGATTTATAACGAGACCATAACTGAGTACACTTTGTGATTTGAATGACAGATCATTTGAAGGGATGAATGTGAGATTTTTGTCAGTTTCGGCATTTTGATTCTTTCGGGATGGGCTTAGGTTTGTAAGCTTTCCATAAAAGAATATACTTAACAATTCATGATAATTCATTCAGTTTGTGTTGCAGTTGATGTTCGTGTTTTTGTTTGTTTGTTTTTTTTAAATTTATAATTGGAGAAAGGGATTATAACCTCTGCCCTATCAGAATGCCATATGTAGAAGTCATAGAAATTTAAGACTGCCTGTAAATACAATGATAAAAGACATTGACTTTCTTGTTGAGTGTGGGTAAAATTGCACTGCCTTGGATACAGGAGCAATTTTTCTGTTTTGTTCATTCCAGCGTCATACTGGTGGAATCAGCCCAGAAGATGACATTGCCTACTATGGGTTTTTAAATGCTCTGGAGGAAGTTTTGCTGCCGTCCTTGTCTCTCCTGCCAAGTAATTGTTCAATGGCTGAAGAACTGTGGAGTCTACTCAGGATGTATTCTTATGAAATCAGGTATAAAACTGGTTTCCTTGACAGTGATAAGATTTTTCTAGAAACTTTCTTTTTGTTTTATACCCATGGAGTTTGCCAAACTGAGAGTTGAAGCAGATATCAAGTCCAGTGCATAACTTTAAGTAAGTGCTCATTATTTATTCATTGCAGTATTGTTCAATGAGAAAAAGAAATATCTTAGTTTTATCTGATAAGCTTTTCTAGTTACTGTCTTGCCTGATAGTTTAGATAGTGTTTGTATTTCATTCCTGTCAGTCTCTGTTCGTGACAAACATTGAGAGACTTGTCTTTTATTATACACGAATAGGCATGATAGAATTTAATTCCATCCTGACAGGCACCAATGCTAAATTGCACTTGAAAATTCTTTTCACCAGATATCGTTTGTATGGAACTTGGAAGAGTGAAACTTATTTCAATCATCCTATTCTTATACGAGCAAGAGCGGATTGTCTTGAGAGAGCTAAATACATCATGAAGTAAGTATGTTATTGGAGATGAGCAAATTCCTTATCATTCATAACCAGATATGTTATTTTATGCAAGAAACTTAACCTATGGAACAAAGAGAAGAAGTGAAAATGACATAAATGTGTAAATATCAGATGCATAGATTATAAGGATCAATATTGAATACTAATAGATCTTTCATATCACTGATCATGATGAAATTGAAAAAGCACCTATTATTTTACTGCATTTCAAGCCATATTGATCACAGAGATGGTGTGGCACATGTATTTAATAGTCACTGAACCATGTGGCTTACTGAATTGGTAAAGATGTGGGGTCAATAAAATTTTGGTAAGATTCCATAGCATCTTTTAAAGCCGTTACTATGTTTCATACTTCTGGAATGAGATTCATCTTTATGAAACAGAGATAATATTGTTGTTACTGGGAATAAAAGTTGATGCTCAAACATTTTTCTGCATATTATTTTTTTCCTCAGGCGCCTTTCCAAAGAAACAGTTAAACCTTCAGGCAGGCAGCTAGGGAAACTCAGTCACAGTAATCCAGGAATTGTTTTTGATTATGTAAGTTATTGTAAGTGTCTGATATTAGACTGAACAGATGGACAATTTAGCGATATTCAGGATAACTATCTTTAAATATGGCCTTTTCAAATGACAGTTGTTTTTTTTTTTCAGAAATAGTAACTTACCATCAGTTTTTCTTTGAAATTGGTCTATAACCATAGTTAGTGATGATATGATTCAGGTGAACAGTTTCAGCATTCATCTCAAGATTCTCCAAAAAAAAAAAAAAAAAGAGAAATCTTGCCGTTCCATGAATGTAAAATTTGCCCAAGTTCATTTGACTTGATATCGTTATTAAAGGATTTTTTTTTTTATATGTAACTAGCATTAATGCAGGTTTGCCAGCCTTCCTGGAAAGAACGGAATTTTTTTTTTTTTTTTATTTCAAGCGAAATCAGAAACATGATTAAATTCCTGACTTTTGAAAAATTAAATAGTATGATAATAATAACAAAGAAAAACACAGAATTAGTAAATCTATGAGATCTTTGCTTAGTTATGGGTGTGAAATCTGGAACGTAGCCTAGATCTACGCTTTCGATCAGTTAATTTTGCATTCTCTATCACAAGTGATGGAATTTTGCATTACTCTTGCCAAAATTATACATGTGACACGATTCCCAGGCCAAAGCTATGGGAGTTTGTGTAATGTTACAGCCGGTGACTGCTTTTCAAGTGGCCAGTGATCATCAGTGTCATACTTTGAGTGTCTCATCTCGTATCTAGATCTAGATGTACCTGTCTAGTGCCATGAGCATTGATTGGGCCTCCGGTAGGGCCAGTCTCTTCTCTGGATTTACTCGCTCCAATGTGGTGAAAACTAGGGGTTGAGGACTTCTATGCTGTTTTAACAACAGCTGAGTGTCTGCCAGACTAGCCGTTTTCCGATTTCAAAGGATGAGGGCCGACCAGTGCGTTTACTTACTAAACGCGATAACCTTATTGATGTGAAGCAAATTTAATGCCATACAATGACAAGTTCTAGCACAGTTTCCTCACTATCCTATCCAACTCTGCTCTCCTTGGCATCACATCAAACCATGGATTTTGAAGAAACATTTTAGGTGGCACTTCGCAACTTTCACTGTCATAAACACAATATATTGATATGCCATATGAGCACATTGTGTATGAATCCTCCACTAGCTATGAAGGTCAAGATTTACTGCAGATATAGATCAAATATTCTGCTGAGTTTACTTTCATCAAATTATCAAATAGGCTAAGAAGTTAACATAAATTGTAAATAGTGACTGCAAATTTTTCTGTGCATTTCATGGAATTTATTTAAAACATAATTGTTTACTGTATGCATAAATTCTTTGATTGGATGATTGAAAACAAATTTCTGCAGCAGAATCTTGGTGGGAAAAATCAGATTATTATCGAAAATCTCTGATTTTTTAAATAGAAACCCCTGATTCAACTCAGATGGGGTTGGCAACCCTATTAATGTGAATCTATATTCTCAAAAGATATAGACATATTGTGATGAATCTAAAGTCTTGCCATTTGCTGAATGCAAAGTGAACCAAGTTTATTTGTCTAATTATATTTATTCACAGGTGTTGAACCAAATTCAGAGATATGACAACTTGATTGGACCAGTTGTTGATGCCCTGAAATATCTTACCTCAGTGTCTTATGATATGCTGACATGTATCCTTCCTTTGCAACAAATTTGATTTTCTACATTAAGAAACAGTTGTTATTGGATCACAAGGACCGCCCGGTGAAATTATCAGCAAATTAGCCTGGAGATGTGTTTAGGAAAATTCAGTTTCTGATAGCCATTAAACTGATTGATATTACTTTTATTAAGTTTTTCAGATAATTTTTGTTTCCACCATCTCTAAGATCTATCCAGATCCTCTGCTATTCATTTTCTGTGAGGATTCTTAGAGGAAATGAGACTGTTTATCAGCCTGCGGGGTCCTAGAAAATTATGGAATTGAATTTCCTTAATTTACCTGCAGTTTGCATCATTGAAGCTATTGCTAATCCAGAGAAGGACAGAATGAAAACAGACAACATGAACATTTCTTTATGGCTGCAGAGTAAGTAATGGCAACATATGTCCTTTCTCATTGAAACGAATGCAAAAACTAATGTTCATGGTGATGTTATGATTAAAATTCATTGAAGTTAATCTTGAAGAATTGCAATAGTTCTAGATTTTTAGTGCTGGAAAAACTTCAGATTTTGTTTTTACATTTTGTGTGGAATTTTTGCAGTTGATTCTTCTCTCGTCTACAAAGTCTGTCAGAAATTAGTTGTTGAAATCTACAGTGTTATGTATTTTCCTCTGCAATTTTCTTTTCTTTTTTTTTTTGTTTGTTTTGTTTGTTTGTTTTCCATCATTTATGAAAAGTTCTTGAAAACATGAATTGGGAATAATAGTCCGCAATTGTTAGTTTTGTTCTTCTGTACTATGCAGGTTTGGCCAGCTTTGCTGGAGCAATCTGTCGGAAGTACCAAGTGGAGCTGACGGGAATTCTGCAGTATGTAGCGAATCAGCTGAAGGCTGGGAAAAGGTAAATTCTCATGTAGCTATTTTTCAAGCCATGAGTGTTGGAAGTTTTAAGAATGACTGTCTTTGTTAAAGGAAAGAATCTGGCCTTTTTAAGATATGTTTGCCTTTGGGCACATTCTGTTGTTTATGATTCTTTTTCCTTCATGGGCCAATGATAACAGATTTTCAGTTTATCATAATATAGATTTCAGTATTATCTTAATATGCCGTGAGTGAGGGTGGTGAAAGTAATAACTTGATTTGGCGGAAAGTTTCACAAATAACTCATTTTGACTAGCTGTGGGACATTGAAAGACAGGACTAAGAATCTGTGCCCTTAAAAATTTGCTGTTGATAATTTGAAATTTCTTTACAATGATTGTAGTACTGACCTGCTGTTGCTGAGAGAAGTTGTACAGAAGATGGCTGGCATTGAGATCTCAGAAGAGGTGACGGATGATCAGCTGGAGGCTATGGCTGGTGGAGAACTGGTTAGACAAGAGGTAGAATGGCCATTCAAATCTGAAAACTTAAATATGAGAAAGATTGCCAGGGTTCATGTGTCACTGGTGACAACACCTGCACTGCTTTCAGCAATTTTGTCTCTACATATGGGGTGTTAAAAAAGCCTATAATGTTTGCAAAATATATAATTCATAGTTTCTTTCCATCATTTGAGAACATTGTAGAGGCACAAGCAACATTTCAGAACATTATAATCTTTCCGATAGAAATAGATATACTTGGGCATCATGCAGAAGAGATTTTAATAAATAAAAATAAATTGAAGGAACATTTTGCAAATGTTGAAAAAGAAATGATATTTACATAATTCTCATGAGATAACCATTTTTTGAGACATATAATAATTAAACCTATCATCAATTTTTTCAGGGCAGCAACTTCTCTCAAGTTCGCAATACAAAGAAATCTTCAACTCGTTTGAAAGACACACTGTTGGAACATGATCTGGCTTTGTCTCTTTGCCTACTTATGTCTCAACAGCGAGACAGCACAGTATTTGCAGAAGATACCAATAAGCATTTGAAGCTTGTTGGTAAACTTTATGACCAGGTACGTGCTTAAATATTTTTTATTTATTTATTTTTTGTTGTTGTTGCATTAGGGCATAAGTTTTTAGAAAACAGAAAACTTAATTATGGCTGCTATCACTTTTGTCTGATATTACTGCTACTTGGATAGAAATAGTAATGGATAATTGTATAGACATTTGACATAATAAGGAGGGAGAATGCATGAAAGTTGGGACAGCTCAGCTGTTTGTGAAAATATATCTTTTCTTGAATGAGAAGTTTAGAAAACAATAGTGAAATATCAGACCACATACTTTGATGAAGGGAAAGGGATGTTTTATATGATGCTTATAAATCATGCATTGATTTTATTTGCTCAAAAGGAGCATAGAATCCATGTACTTTGAACATATTTGCTGTAGAAGTTCTAGCGTCTTCAGTGGTGAATTACTGAAAGAAAATTTAAAAAAAAAAAACCAGCAACAACAACAACAAAAAACTACTGTTTTTTACTTCTGTTTTATTTTACTTTTCAGTGTCAAGACACATTGGTGCAGTTTGGAAGTTTCCTGTCCATGCAGCTCAGCACAGAAGAGTTTGTGAAGAGGTTGCCTCCTGTTGATATTTTATTGTCAACCTACCATATACCTCATTCTGCTGCCTTTTTTCTCTCCAGACCCCTCTATGCACATGCCATCAATGTAAGTTTTATTTGTTTGGTTTTTTGGGGGGGGGGGGGATAAAATTTCATTTACCTCTGTAAAAGTTAGAAATAGTAGTTGTTTTCTGAAGTGTTGAAAATTCCTATTAGATTACCTCTTCCAAGGCCTGATTTTTCTGTCATTTCAGAAATTTTGGAAAATATGGGTATTTTCATCTTTTATCCTTTGATTTGAAAACAGGCTTTGGAAATATGAGCCCAAGCTCCACCAGAAACATTATTTATTAAAGCAACACCGGCAAGACTGATTTCAGTATACTGCATCTTTAAAAAGAAGGTGGACAACAATGTTGCATGAATAATCTTTTTTTTTTTTTTTTTACAATCCTTTTTCACAGGCAAAGTATGAGGAGACAAAAAAATCTGACAAGAAAAGCAAGTCCATGACAAAGGTCAGTGCTTTAGATGGACTTTGAATTATTTTGACTTATTCCATCTGATGCATTTTTTAAATTAAAATGTTTCTTTAATTGAAAGAGTTGCTGGTTTGAACTCTTGAGGTCTCGGTGGTTGTTATGTCATACCGTATATTCTGGTCTGATATTCACAATAGGAATGTTCAAACTTGGTGGATGTAGAAAATTTTAATTGCTATACAGGTTATGGTGAGATGTAAAAGTATTTGAAAACTGGCAAAAGTGATGATTGCCAACAGAAAAA
The DNA here is from genome assembly GCA_038406235.1 of Peronia verruculata. NCBI lineage: Eukaryota > Metazoa > Mollusca > Gastropoda > Systellommatophora > Onchidiidae > Peronia > Peronia verruculata. The sequence goes on along the minus strand of JBCAUA010412087.1, from coordinate 9,169 downwards.
TCTCATTTGTAATCCCTATAGGCTCAATGCTACATTGAAGCATCAGAAGAAGTGATGGGCCCTGTTGTGGAAGCCATTAAACCTGTTTTCTCATCAAAGATTTGGGATGATCTCACGTAAGTTTATTGTTTGAATATCTCCCCTGCTCTTCTTGTCTTCTACCTCTCTATTTTTTTTTTTTTTTTTCCTCTCTTAGCTTGTATATATTTGATAAATGGCTGTGGAAGCAAAAATGTTAATCCTCATTTTTAGAAGTTTAAGACATCGTGATATGAAGTTTCCTTTTTTTTTTTTTTTTCTGCAGAAATACAGAAATTTCTAGATCATTTATTTTCATACAGTACATCTTTCTTTTTGAGTATACAAGTTCAGATCATGGGTCTTAGGTTTTAGTGACCGGCCTACTGCACATGATAGGTAACATAAAGAAACACTGTTTTACCTTGTGTTGTATGTCTTTCCAGACCACAGTTCTACATCACATTTTGGTCTTTGTCCATGTATGATCTGCATGTGCCAGTTGCTGCCTATGAAAAACAAAAGCAGATATTACACAGCCAGATCAATGCTGTAGAGGACAACAGAGATATGGTAGGCTAATATAATATCTTTGGCTGTTAATTGTTGACATTATTTGCAGATGTTTAGACAGTTCTACAATACATTTGAGAGAAGAGTTAATACTAAGAGGTTTTGAAATTTATATTTGAAAAAAAAAAAAAAAAGAGAGAGAAACATGTCAGATAAAAACTCAATTTCAGTATGAGATGAGCTAGAACATGCAACATGCTAGAACCATGTTGGGAATATAAAGTATTTTTCTCTGTAGTGTTTGCTTTTAATAAATTTTTATTATTTGAATCAACCCTTAAGACTATTTTTAATTGTTGTTAGTGTTTAGAAGAGGTGTTTTTTAAATTTGCCCGACTGTGGAGGATATAGAGGCAAAGAGACGATCACAATTCTTGTTCTCTATAATTTATGTGATTTATGTATATTTTTATGCCTGTCTCACTGGGAACAATGAGAAACTGTCTTTGTTAATGTGATAGTGTCTGTTCTTTCCTCTTTTCAGCCTGCCAGCAAGAAAAAGAAGGAGCAAGAAAGATGCAGAATTATGATTGAGAAATTAAAGGACGAGGAGAAGAAACAGGGAGAACATGTACAAAGAGTAATGGCGAGATTGGAGAAGGAGAAAGAGCTGTGGTTCCCTACTGGTGGGTGGATCATGATATGATGTCATTGTTTATTGAGATCTGTATTTGTGACATGTAATCTGCAGTGTGGGCTAGGCATGTATTTATGACAAGTGAACCTAATACAGCTGGTGCACAAGATACTGTTATTTCTTTTCTGTGCTCTGCTTTTGATGAGTGGACATTACCAAATTGTGCTGAGAGTTTATTTGTTCTCATTTTGCAAATTTTCATCTTTCTATATGTAGCAAGAGGATGGTAGCGTAGTCTTTCAGTATGGTAAAAAAATTTAAATGAATAAGTGAGGGGAAGTAATTTCAGAGTGAGGAATGAAATCCAAGTATGCAGGACCTAAGAACTGAAATTGAAGTGTCACATGATCTCATATTTCCACGTAAATAGGCTTACCACACTATATGAAATGGTTTGGTCCAGGTAGACAAAGTTATGAATCACAATGAAATAGGAACAGTCCATTTGAGAAGCTGTGACAACATAAGACCCTCATAAGAGTGTTTGAGGATACAAACCTTTTGTCTATCTATTGTTGGTTTCAAGTACGATATGTAGAGATGGAATTAAATTTATAGTTCTCTCGCTACTCATGAAATGGTTATGGTATCCTGAATATTGCCTTCTCATCGAATTATCTCTTACATGTTTTTTATTATTATTTTTTTTTTCCCCACTTAGTCCATGGCTGTAATACACTTAAAAATTTATCAGTTTCTCTGCTTGATCATGTGCAGGAACTTTAAAGTCTGAGATGACGACCAACCTGCTCCAGTACTGTATCTTTCCTCGCTGTTGCTTCACAGCTAGTGATGCTGTGTATTGTGGTCATTTCATCCAAGTTCTGCATAATCTGAAGACTCCAAACTTCTCAACACTTATCACTTATGACAGGGTAAATTTATACTAGACTTTTACATGGAACTCCACCATATTGTAGAGAAGCTAATATGTGTCTTAAAATACAATATGATGCACCAGTATAATTTTATTTTATTTATTTATTTATTTTTTTATATATATAAGTTTACTCATCACCTAAACTCAGTAATCCCAGAATTTAATTGTTTATTTATTTATTTTTAAAAAATTTATTTTGAATCTATTCAGTAAATTATTTGCTTAAAAAAAAAAAAAATCAGATATTAATCTAGAGAAAGAAAGCAATATTGCAAGAATGTTGGTCTTTTACTTATCCAGGCACTAGTATTATTCATCCACTAGTATAAAATGATACATTATCAGCTACTCATTTTATAAAAATGTCCTGATATTTTTGTCACAGGTGTTCAATGATATAACCTACACAGTTACAAGTTGTACTGAAAATGAGGCCCATAGATATGGCAGGTTCTTGTGTAGTGCTTTGGAAACCATCATGAGATGGCATAGCAGTCTTGCAACATATGAAAAGGTAAAGAATAGTTCAATTTGTCCTTTTGTTTTTGTTTTTTTTTTTCCTCTAAAGATCACAGAGACATTACATTATGAGCTGTTCCATGTTGGGATTTCCAGTTTTATGCATGTTAACCACAAACTTATTTTTTTTTTATTTGTGCATATCCACAGAGCAAAGAAGTACCTCTATTGTAGATGAAAATACATAATGTAAATAGATGAAAATACATAATGTAAAGGATGATGACTTTTTTTTTTTTTCTGTTGTGGAAGTTATTTAAAGATCTCAAACTTACAACTTAAGTTGAAATTCTGAATTGTTTGGTTGTCACTGACTTTCCTGTATTTGGCCGATCAACTGCCAATTTTTGCTGCATTCCCAGGATAATGGCGGTTTTATAGCACTGTATTTTGCGATACAAGTCATGCATGATGACAATGAAACTGGAAGCCTAAGAGAGTTTTGCACATGCCTCGAGTGAGAGTTCAGCTGCTGTCCAGCAGCTATTTGAAGATCAAGACTCAAGTTCATAGAGCTTAATTCCTTACACATGCCAGCATGCAGTGGAGTGATTGCATGAGAGTTGTTAATGAAAAATCAACACATCAGAGTACCAACAACAACAAAAAATTTTCTGGCTTTTTTATGAAACCATTTTGACATCCCTGATTTTTGTATCAAATGATTGCCATCAGTCTCACTTAAGCACAGTTGAATTAAGTCAGCTAAACAGTGAAATGGTGACCTTCAACAGTGATTAGATGACATTTGTGTTATTGCTGTGTTATGAAGAATAAACAGTTTGATATCAAGATTTGATTGATAAATGCTGGCATTTTCACTCATCATGTTTGTGCTTGTAACTATGCATGAGTTTTACAGGTAGAATAAGATATCCTTATGTAATATAAACATTGATGTTTAATTCTCAGGAGTGCTATGACTACCCAGGATTTCTGACCGTGTTCCGCAAGGCGACAGAGCAGAGTAACAAGATGGACAGACTGGACTATGAGAATTATCGGCATGTCTGTCACAAATGGCACTTCCGTCTCACAAAGGTAGTACATGAACTAGTCACATTATTGGCTAGGATATTCTCAAGAGAGAGAGTAAATTGTAGATATTTTGTAAAAAAAAGAAGGAATGAGTCACATGCACAAGCATTTTCAAGTTACATGCCTGTCTGCTGTATACCTCATCTAGGCTTGCCAACCAGTATGTAGTTACATGTTAAATGCAAACTTAAGGAAATATGTGACAAGACCAGTGTGAATATTAACTATTTTATAACCTTGGAATATCTGTTACTGGTTCTTATCGGCTCGACATTTTCACCAGTGGTTGACTACAAAGGTCATCCACTCTTGGACACTATACACTATTTTAAGGTAACATACCATTATTACTCAAAAAGTTTTCAGCTTATTATCATCAGACCATCTTTTCCACACAATCATGATGTGTGGAAGATGGACATTGCTCATTCATAGATTGAATTGAATCACTAAGTGGACTTTAGTTTTGCCTCATGGTTCATCAGTGGTGACATAAATATCTAGAAACAAAATACAACACTGATGTCCGTTTGAAGATTGGATATGTCATTGGGAGAAAGATAGATCAAGATTTGGCAAGGTAGGGATCCATGGATCTAGGTCTCAATCAAGACTGCTTAGACTGACAAAATCTTTTTCTTTTTCTTTTTTTTTTTTGCTGACCCACAGAACTTTAGTTGGTTTGGTCTGTTTTAGTCCAATCACTTGTTTGCGAAAGAACACAAATAAGCTACATATATATATATGTATATGAATATGGACAGGAAAGGCATAAGGATTATGAAAGCTGAATCATTAACTGTTTGAAGAATATTTCATTCGAATGGCCAAATGATGAAATCTGTTCATCTTGAATAAAATGGATATGACAAGACTTAATTAGACGTGACATATTTTTCTCAATTTCATTTTGTTTTATTTATTTATTATTTTGGGGGGGGGGCATTAATTTTTAGCAGTAGTTGAAAATAAGCAAAAACTTTTGAAAGTTTATTGTGAAAATGATTGAAAGTGTCTTCAAAGGGTGGCAAATCTGCTTGTCAGTAAAACTTAAAAATCAGCTGTTTTAAACCAGTTTGCTTGTTTTGCTATCATTGTGGTTGCCTGTATTAATTCATAGCACTTTTTTTTAGATATTTGCTGGCATATCAGCCTTGTGCAAAATAGTTATCATTAGAGAAAGATTGTACAATTGTCAGTGTCTCTTTCATAGATATTTACACTTGCATACCACTTGCATACCAACAATATAGCCTTCAGTACTTTTTGTACATTGTACTTTCTTTTTGTGTTTCCACAGTCTGTCATCACTTGTCTGGAATCCAAAAATTACAGCCAGATCAGGAATTCACTGATTGTACTTACAAAGGTACTTATTTATAGGCAGATGTCTCTATAGTTTCTTGAAATCAGAGCTGTTTTCTCTCCTGTTCCTCAACTCCTTTCTCCCACTCCTGTTATGATGTACATGTGGTGTAGAGATGGATGTGGTAAATGTAAATAGAATAGTAAACAACAAGAATGGGTGTTGTACCGTTACCGGTCCTCCCTCTCAGCTCTTCTCTTCTTATCTTACCTTGCGTATGATTCGTATGTAAATAAATAAGTGTATATAGAAGGATAAGAGTCATGAAAATATTTGTTGCACAGTAACAGTAATCAGAGATTAAAAAAGCTGAACATCAAAAGTTGTAGCATCTAACAATTATGGAAATATAATTAATTTTTGTATATTTAAGTAATAGAATATAACATCTGTGTGTGTTGATTGACACTTGAGCATTCTTGATATGTCTGAGACCAATTACCTTTCATGGAAATGTGACATTCACTCACCTTAGATCTTGCCACATTTCCCCCGAATGACCCAAATTGGCATGGCCATTGAGAGACGAGTGGATAAACTGAGTAAAGAGGAGAAAGACAAAAGACCAGATATCTATGCCTTGGCTGTCGGGTAAGATGATATCAGAAGTTAGAATGGAGACTCAATCACACAATGTCAGTGCCAATATATGAGGAAACCTGACTGTTTAGAAAAATCTGAGCCATATAATATAGCTGTTTGATTAGTTTTTCGTGAGAAGAATGTCATACGTATGTATTTGTGACATGCTTGTGTGTTTTTTTTTGTTTTTTTTTAATTGTTATACCCAATAATGGTGGAAATACCATTTTATAGTCTTTATATTTATGAACCGGTAACACAAAGTTTAAAATATTTAAACTCCATTGTGATACAATTTACTAAGAATAGTCTGCATAATTCATTTCATCTACTCTCTTCGCAGTTACTCTGGACAGCTGAAGAACAAAAAAGGAACATGGGTACAAGAGACAGATTTCCACATTAAAGAGGTATAGACAGAGTGACTTTTCACCAAAGTAGTTGCTTTAAAAGGAAAGAAAAATTTTGTCCAAACTTAGCAGCATTGTCAAAGCTCCAACTCTGTTGTTGTCACGCGACTTTGCTACTTTTGCCCAACCAACTGTTGATTTTTGCTGAGCCTGCTAGTTTTCTAATAGTTTTCTCACAGTTTTCTGACGATTTTCAATACAATATAATTCTAGCACAATAACAGTGAACCGCAAATGCGATAGAATTTTGCACATGCTTCGGATGAGGGTCTAGATCTAAGTAGTGTTCAGCCGCTGTTTGAAGATCAAGATCAAAGTTTGTAGTGCTTAGTTTCTCTCACTGACAAAATGCAGTTAAATAGTCGCGTGAGAGTTGTTGATGGAAAATCGAGATATCAAAGTATCAACAACTACAAATAATATACCCATAGTTTTAGAAAACTAATGTCCAAGCGCAGCTCTTTGTGATCTACATCTTGAAAATACTTATGTTCGATGATTATGATGACTGGGCTAATAAGGGCACATGCTTCGAGGTTCCTGTGAAAACTTGCAAACTTCTTTATGAGGCCCAATAATTTTCTGGGGGTTTTTTTGTGTTTGACATCCCTGTCTTAGTCTGACCTGAGACCAGGCCGATTTAGCAGAGCAGCCTGAAACAAAGAAATGATGGGCGATGTAGACAGTGTGACCTATTCTTTCTATTGATTGCAATAGAGCTTTTTTTTTTTTTTTTAAAGATTAGTCCAATTATGGGAACAGAATAGCCTCTATTGTCAAGCAACTGTGCTGTATTGGAAACACTAAATGGAAAACAGTTCTATAGATTTACCGTGATTCATGTTGTAATGAATTACTCGCAAATGCTTCCTTAAAAGTAGGAAACATTTTGTTTTTGTTTGTTCACATTACAAGCAGTGGTATTTTTTGCCCATAAATAATTGTGGTGCAATAGTTACTTTTGTACATTCTGTATGTCTGAATGACAAATTTTTATGTAATAATGACACTGTCCAATTTTATGTCTTTGGTAGCCTAAAAAGCCAGCCAATAGTGCATCACAAAATCAGTCACAGCAGAGACAAAGTGATGGAGGAGTTGGAGGGGCAGCACTAAAAAGAGATGTGGATGGTACAGTCTTTGCCTGCTGGATATTTTTTAATATCAGAATTTGAAGGGTTCAGTGGAAAATTTTCTTATGTCCATTTCAGAAATTTTAAAACATCATACACTAATATTGTTATAGTTCAAAATATTGTGGTTAAAAAATCATCACCCTTTTTTAATGAATGATAAAAAATGGATTAGAAAGAACTCACAACAGATTTTACAGACATAGTAACCAAACTACACAAAGTTTACAAACTTCACTTTCTCAAGAGTGTCATAATGTGACATCAGGAGTTCCACTCAGCCCTTTTTTTGTTACGCCAGTTTTGTATCTCAACTTTATACATATTTTTCCTTATAATATTTAATGTATTAATGGTCTTTGTGGCTTAAGATGTTACGATCATAATATTTAATGCCTTTGAGAATATAAAAAATTTATGTTAACACAGTAAACTCTCTTGTTAACAAGAAATTGATATATAGTTTAAGACACCTCATCATAATCGAAGTACCTTAGCTATTTGATACCTCTTGTACATATACTTTTCTTGAATGAACAGTGTACAGGGCAGGAGTGAGCTGTTTTTTTTTAAGTCCCATTTAGTGGTGTTTGTGATGATAATGGATCATTCTGTCGGCTCCCTAGATTAGTATATAGACAGGTGAAGAGTATGCATTTCTCTATAAGGCATGTGGGCACTCCCACATAATGGCGCAGATGAAATTTTTGTAAGTTTGTGGTGCACTTATCATACTGTTTTGCGCACATTAAAAGATACATATAATCTCTGATGGAGCAGGAAGAGTTTAGGGAATGATTAACATGAAGAGCCACCTACAGGTGCAAGTAGAAAGGGGTGCAAATTCGTCTTGCATAGTCAGATATTTCAAGCATAATTCAAATGGAACCTTAAATGAGTTAATTTGTAGTCATGATGTGCCCCTGCATAGTAACATAAATGTAGATCTCATTATACTGTGCTAGCACGATTTTAAACTCCATACCTTGCTAAGTATTACAAAAGTAAGGGTGGTATAGAAAATGTCTTGAGATCATGTAAATTGTGAGGCAGCCTGAGGAAAAGGGACTTGTGTCGCTGGAACAACTTTCAAAATTTAGGATAAAAAATGTGATCTCAGATCAAAATTGAGTTCTTGCCACCAAAGCAATCTCAAACCATTTCTACACATCGTGTTAAAGAGATATAGTGATGTGACCCCCTAAATTTTTTTTCCTATTCTATTGAATTGCGTTTCTGCTAAAAAATCATCCGAAATCGACCATTCTAACACGTACTTTGCAGAGGTTTTTCTGCATATATAACAGTAATAGAACCATAGCTTGCCGCATACCATTGTTTTTGTCTTTTTCTACTCCTTCCCATGGTGCCGAGTGTGTACGAATACAGAACATGACATGCGAATGAAAAGGGGTACAAAAGTTTGTAAATACTACTACATTATACGGATTTCATCCTGTAACTTCGAGAGCTCCTTGCGCTTTCCTTTTCGATACAGACTTAAATATATTGTTTGAATTAATAAATAGACTTATAGCATAATTAAAAACAATATTTAGAAGAAAAAAGAAAAAAAAATGAAGATGTTCAGTGTCAAAAGAAGACTAACTATGTCGCCAACATGTGATTAACTGTTACCAAGAGAATGAAAAAATAATGGCATCCTCGTTGCTGTCAAGTGACTCTTTACATTCCTTTATGGCCTTGGAATGTTGGATTTACACCCAGAGAAGGCCCTAATGGATATTATCCAGGACTAATTTGGTGATTTAGTGTCGAAACCTGTCCAATAACTGTGTGGACAAAGAATCCAGCGACAATGAAGTCTCGACCATCGCTGCCACGTCCACTAGATCTAGATCTATAATGAGACCAGAATCTTTACATCTTGACTGCTTAATGCAGGCCTGAGATTTAGCAAGCCAGGCTAAGCAGTCAGCCGGGCTCCTAACCTGGGAAGTTGAGGTTGCCAGAAAATGTTTCAGGTTGCCAGACCCTTTGATCGAAAATGCA
>JBCAUA010411976.1:0-17977 GCA_038406235.1 Peronia verruculata | reverse complement strand
ATATTTATAACTAAGGCTGTGGCATTGTGGTAATTTCTGGTATACCGCCAGTTTCCACATCGGAGTACATCACATGGTTACCTCTTTCTGCATTGTGATCACTTGGTACCGCTGAAAATAACAGCATCAACGACAACATCAACAGCGACAACATCAACTGTGATGGAGTTTTCCATTTAAAGGCCACGATGACTTCTTAGAGACTGATTCGAGATAACGACAGTCAGGATCTAGGAGACTGAAAGTTATAAGAACCTAAACATGACTTCTTCTAGAAGACGCTGGATTTTCCAGAGATACACCACAACGATTATGTCAACGTGATCTGCGCAAGATTTTTTTGCCCTCGTTTCTTTGTGAGATTTACTTTTTCTTTTCTTGTCAACTCTGAACGAAAGGCCCATTGATTCACGAAGTGAACCCAATAACACATAAATATAAAACATACTAAGATATCATAGCAAGATCTCAAGACACGCGCGGTGACTACATATAGGCCTACACTACCTTGAAATTTACACTGCGTAAACCTGTCAATGTGAAGCTCATTAGAGTAGGGCAGGAATAGTATGGCCCAGATGTTCCTACGTAAGATTGCTAAGATTGGACATGCGCCGGACGTATCCTGACCCAGTCATGTTATCTTACCACCAGTGGGAAAGTAGGCCTGGGTGGAAGGTTAGCAGTCTGGATGTTCTCTCCGTTATCAGCTGACTGGGCTGGGTCAGGCGATGTGCAGTGTAAGCAATTTCACCTTTATGGTTTCATTGTGAGGAGGTAGTTGGTGGAAAAGTTGTGAATGTTGGCGGTACTTTTAACCATGATGCTCTACTACAAGATCTAAAAGTACAGTGGCACATAATATTATTAAAGTGGGTAGAGATGTTCGTCACTCTTGCGTATCTTAGCAAAGAATATCATACTTGGACCAAACCGAGCACCGTATTAGAGGAAGATTTATGAGAAATACATTGTTCTATATTTACACACGGTGAGGGCATTGGCTGCTTCCGTGACCTACTTGCTCAGGACGCAGGCGATTGGACCGGTCCGACCCTATATAAACCCGGCATTGCCACTGTTTTGCCTCTCCGCCTTCAGTTCGCAGGGGGAAGCGAACGCACGCTAAAACTACATGTAGACTACACCAATCTGTCTATATCGCCCATTGTTTGTCTCCTCACTTCTTTTCAAACATTTTAAAGCTCTGGGTGGAATTTCATCAAATTTCTTGCCCAGGTAATCCAAATTTAATGTCACGATTTTTATTTGTTTTATTTCTTAGATAAAATATAAATGGTGTGTCACCAAAACCTCATACTATCGACTGGTCAGATCTGCGCTAGGTAATTCCGATCAATGTTTTAACTGCTCCACGGGTCTCGCCACCCGATTGGTTGTCCCGTTTCTGACCCAGTCCTACTTTCACTTTCATTGTTGACATAGCCGAGCATCGGGTAAACGACCTCAACCAAGAGGCCAGTCACGTACATCTCTCATAACACACACAAAGGATGAAACGTATCTATGATGTACCCATTGGACACTGCCAAAAGTCTTAGTCTGTACGTCATTCTGTGCCCATAGGTATACCGATCTCTACTTAGATCTAACTCTAACTGCTGAGTATCAGTGACACCGGGCCGGTTTCCATTAGATATAGATCTAGATCTAGAGGTCTAGAGTCTAGATCTAGATCTAGATCTAGAATCGGCGATTGTCAAGATTTCCGCGTTAAATTCCGACTGGTCGAGGGTCTCATACACGTTAGCGTTCGGGAGGACCGTCACCCGCTCGTCGGACCTATATGTTAGCGTTAGGGTGGACTTGCGCTGACCGAGGCCGAGGGTCCCAGCAGGTTAAGCCAGCGGAGTGTTCTATTATTTGGTACATATAAACTGAATCTGGGGTAACAAACGAAAAAGCGCCAGCTTTCTCTACATAAACTAGGCTAGTATCGGAATTTAACGCGGAAATCTTGACAATCGCCCTAGAATCAAGATCTAGAAAGGCTATTCCTCCCGTTCAGTCTTTGGTGAGCATTTTGTTGTTCTTCTTTTTCGCGAAAATTGCAGACCCTTCATTTGTGACTCTCAGGGTTGCGAATTCGTTATTTCAACAAAATGCCATTCGAAAACTTGTACTGCAAAAGATCCTGGCATTGTTATCGATGATTACAGTGTGTGACTGCATGTTGTTGTTTTGATAGTGCCGTCAGTAGGTCACGTCACATCGTAAATGTTGACATTGTGAAGTTGCCCTACCACTGGCACTGTTGATCTGGAGTCTACATGCTTATATGAAGGAATAGGTCAGAGCGTACACGAGTTCTACGCATCTTTTTTATTTTTCCATTTATATGGGTAAGACCTGAAGAAACGAAGGCTTGAAAAGATTTCTCTAGATCTAGAATCTAGATCTGGCCTACAGTAGCGATAATGCGTTTAGGCAAATGTCCACTTAGATTCTAGATTTCCACGGTAGTTCTGCTAGTTTCAGAAAGCAAGTTATTAGTAGCCGAGATCTAGATATATCTATACCAGCGAAACAGTGCCAGATAGCAAACTGCTTTTAGAAGTTTTTCATTAGATCTACATTTATGAGCTCAACAACTAACTTTGAGCTTGACAAACTATTTGCAGATAAATGCCATTGCATTCAGTGTTTGATAAGCTATAGAGCTAGATTCTATCAAGATTTGTCAGAAATCTAATGGCAGGAAATTTGCGCCAAACATAACAACATTTTGTAGGACTTTAAGGAAATTGGGAGCAATATTTTTTATGTCGCAAATAGTCCTATCAGTTTTAAAATGATTACCCAACACCTCTCAAAATGTTTATTTTATCAATTTTCACTGAAGATTGTAGCAGGCGACTGAAGGTAGGGTTGATTTAATGGTGGTTTACATGACATTCAGTTTGTTATTCATGGCATCAGTCAAATCCATCAATCATCTTAAATTTATTCTCTCATTAAGTCAGGGCAACTTAATTTTGTACCTGTTAATCAAGAAACTTCTCTGTCATCAGGTCATAATGCTTGTTAGAGAAAAAATATTAACATATTTTATGGACTGTGAAGTGAAGGGTACTTGGCTTACATTGTTATTTATTCATTGTTTTCAGTGAGCAACTAACTTGCTTGTCCTCGTTGTGCTTTGCCAATGTTCAGAAAGAAACAACGTAAGAATGAAAATGAAATTCCAGTCATTGTTTTACTGAATCTTTCTTTCTTTACAATGTCATATTGTGATAGAATCAAATCCTTCTTAGTGATTAAATATAATTCATATTCAGTGAATTTTAAATCAGATATAAGAGTATTTGTCGTGAACTAAGTTATGATGTGTGATGTGCGCAGTGAATTGTTTTGTTTCATCATTAGCCATAACTCTTCCTCAGGAAAAACGGGTGCAAAGTAATATCTGAGGTATTTCGAGTTCGATCACATGCCTGTGGAAAGATTGCTCACATGTGGCTTTGTTTGCATGGTATGACTGCTTATCATTCATCAAAACTTGTCTGCCATACAAAGAGCATGTAAACAAATCAGCGTGTTAGTGAAAACCCTTGGTCATGCGACTTTTCCTGAAATACCTCATTGATGGGGAGAAAATGCAAAACTGAGAAACACTAATCATTATCCACTCCATTCCAACAGCTCTGATTTTGAAAAAAGAAGATAGTTATGATTTTAAATCTTAGAAGCCATGGATATCAAGCCATAGATAGGAAAGATCTGAATTAATCAATATAGTAGCTTGGAGTTTTACATTTTAGCCTATTATAAATGTAATTGGGAAAAACTATCAACCTATTTTTAACAAAGAGGAAGTAAAAATTCCCACTTCAAAGAGAGCATAGTATGTTCCATTAACCTAGTGATGGCCTTGGAAAGTTTACACATTGTAAGTCCTCTCATGGAAAAATAATGTGAGGTAACTGCAAGAAGAGGAAAAATAACCTTCACTTTAAATATGATCACTGACTTTCCTCCTGGGTGACAGTGCGAACAAATATTTCCACCCTGTGTGACCCCAGTCTTATCAGTCATCCAGGGCAAGTTTGAATGAGATAAAATGTGGACGGAATTTTCAAGTCAGCAGTACAAATGTAAGGTCAAGGTCTTCCAGCTGTGGGAACAAAGCTGTATCTGTGACCTCATCTGCCACCCAGGTGACCAGAATCTTCACTGTGATAGGCTATAGACATTTGTTGTGCAGATTACACCGATGTAGAGTAGGTCAGGTGGACACCTATAACTTAACCTTTCGCCATCAAAGAAAGAAAAAAAAAATATGTGGAAAGTGATTGAGAATATTTTCATTTTTAACAACTTTTTTTTTTTACGTTTTCTAAACAAGAGGCTTTTGTATTCCATCTTAGAGTGTTTAGAAAAATGGAGTTTGTTGCCTCAGACATGAAGTATGCCCAAGGCAGTTTAAAAATAGTATATGACTTTTTGAACAAGACCAGGGTATTTTTTTATGCAGTAGAAAAAAGAACTATAAACAAAAAAAAATTTTTTTTAAATTCTTTGAAAGACTAGCTTGGACCATACATGTTTCCCCCCCAATTCTTTTTTAGAGACTTTAAAAAAAAAAAAAAAAGACATTCTTTCTTATCTGACCAATTATTGAATGGTAAGATGCACTCTAGTATACGGACATCAGATGATTTGTTGTGCGACAATGAACTTTGAATTTAGGTCATTCCAAATATATATACAGGTTGGCAGCTTTAACTTTTCCAGTGAGCCACATCTCACACCATCTCGAGTTCTAGTTTGATAATCTCTTATAGTCACTGATTTTAAAAGGACTTGTGCCTTTGATTTGGTGACAGTAGTAGCCTGACTGAGCAGTGTTCTCCGACAAGAGAAATTCCGTTTGTCATTTACAAAGTTTGTGAGGCTTTTTTAAAGAGATTAATGTTGCACAGCTGACTGAAATGAGTTGGACGCCAGATTTTTTGTTCATAGAGTTGTTGATGTCTGTGGAAATCAAAATGAGTGTTCTTAACTTTGGTTAAAAAATTTATTTAGTTTCATTTTTTGTGATGAGAATGTTCATGTTCAAACTTAACTCCTGCATGTCTCGGTTGTTAAAGTGTGATTTTTCTCAAAGAAGTCCCTGTTTGACCTCTGACTCATTTCATCTGGTCGTGTAACCTGTGTGCATACAATGTAGTGTACAACTTTTACATTTTTTGGGTTCAAAGAAGTTCTCCTTACATTATCTTGTCAAATACCTGTAGTAAATTCACACTTATTTTTTCAGTACTGTTAGGAAATCATGATGAATTCAGACAATTTTTTCTAGAGACAAAGCAATTGATTTCCTAATACCAGACTGTTATCCATTAGAGTTGTGAAGTCTTTGGCCCTCCCAGCCTGTGAGAGATAAGAGCTAGGTCAGCCAGGTAACGTTCTACACACACTGGGTCAGTGGGGTAGTAGGAGACATTGGTTAGAGTGAACCTGCTCCAGACAGATGACATGATTGGACCAGGTTTAATACTTACACTTTATTCACAGACATGTTCCTTCATTCATAAATGTGTGAATAAGTAAATAAGTGTGAATGAGATGGATAAGTTTAGACCAGTAAGTTTATAGGTCAGTATAGGTCTTTAGCGTCATTCATTTACATTTAAGTTCATGGGATATGGCAAATTCCTCTTTTTTGTCAAGTGACTGAACGCGGATTTCAAGAGTTCCTATCTGAATCACCCTTTGAGACGAATATGAGTGAACCGTGAAAATAAATTTAAAACATTTATGTATTTGCCCAGAACTCATGGACAGAATTCTTATAACATGTTGAGGAATGTTGTGTTATGGAAACTATGAGGGTTCCAAGTTGCAGTCTTAAATCATTTAACATCTACAGTTCCACAGTAGGCGCTGTGCTAGAAGTAATTTATGTGCAACTTATGTTTGGTATGCCAGATAAGCAAAGTTGACCATATTATTATGTTTGGAATACTTTGTTCACAATAGCTGGCCAAGACATTGCTTTGTCTTCATGTCATCAGTTTGACAGCTGTCAACCAAATGTCAAAAAATGACTGCAGAAAATTCTGAATTGCTTTCAGACATTGTTTTTAACTGTCTCATCTCTGTGGCATCTCATAGACTCATAGCTAGAAAACAAAAGTTATTTGGATAAATTACTTCTTGTGCACATTTACAGACTGTAACCTGTACATGAGTTTATGTTTTTTTTTTTCTGTTTCCAGGAGAGACATTGTGAAGAGTTTAAATTGTTCTTGTATTCACTAGTTAACATGACTGATGATTCACGAGACAAAATAGACAAAATGGCTATTGACGATGCACAGTGAGACCAGTATCTCTTGGGGTAATCTATTTGACCTGTTCAAGTATTCCCACTTTGAGAAATTTTTAATAAGGATTATACTTCAGCTCAGATTACTTTTCAGGGAGGAAAAATTTCTGTTTGCTATATTTTTTTTGGCCTTAATTATTTTATGTATTTAGGAAATTTCTAAAATTTAAATAATCTTGCATTTAGATATATAAAGTGTGCTCATTCTATTGGACTTTCTGGACAAGGCATAAATTAAATTTCTGTGAACGACAAAAGGCAGTTGATTGTGGCACAATTCCAGAGATAATGTTCATTTGACATAAATAAAGGAGCTTTGGTTTTCTTTGAAAAAAGAGTTGTTTTAGGAAGAAAGTTGTCAAGCCATTGGACAACTCATCGGCTGGAACAGTACCTCAGATGAGGTTATTGATATTGTTAGATGAAGATCAGCAGTTGATGGTGTTAAATTTCAGACTGTTGCCTTACTGTTGTATTTTATTCTGGATTGTTCAAACATTTGGGGCTTTGTAGTTATTGTCACATGAGATAGAGTAACTCTTGTGGTCTGTAGCAAACATTTTCATGTAGTACTTTACTCCACTATACTCCAGTAGCTCGTCTTTGCCATTTGTGGTTCCATCAGAGCAGCATAACAAGAGGTCCTTCAACAATAATCAGTGGCCTCTTGAACAGCCAAGCCTTTTCCAAGTGTTCATAAGTGTCTGGGACTTGGTTCTCCATATAGGGATGGCTCTTCATAGAGTAAATTATACCGGGCACACTTAATTATAATTGCATACTTCAAACTCAATGGGAAGCTAAGTTATCACACAAGATATTTTGTTCTGGAACATGAGATTCCTATCTGTGGTTTATTCTTTCACCAGTTTTTAAAAAAGCCTATTGTCATAATGATCAGTTCAGTATGAAGATAAGATGTTGAACTGTTGACTAAAGATGAGAAGTCATTCTTTGTAATGCTTGCCCTCCTTGGGATTGAGTTGTTACTTCTTTGACAGATGTACTGGCTAAAGTTTTGATAATATGACTATAGTACTACAATTTATGTAACCAAGAGACGATTTAATTGGGAAGAAGATATCTCTAGATTTATTCGTGGAATCCTGATGTCTGTTTCGATGTTACAGGAGGTGATGGCAGGGTTGTGATTCCATCAAGATAATTTGTGCTTTTGTTATAGATTCCATTGTTGAGGATTACAAATCTAGTTTTTGACTCAGTATTTCTAATCTCGGATTTAAAAATTCTGATTTATATAGAACAATGATGCATATAGCACTGTGCTTTGATACTTCAGAATGCACTTTGTAAACTTTTCTTTCCTCCAATTTCTTAGGCAGTACACATATTCTTTGAATATCAAATCTTACATTTATTTTATCATTTCTTGTTTTTGCAGATAAAGAGTATATGAGATAGTGAACAAGTGACAATCAAAAATGCCTGAAGTAAAAACACAAGGGACAGCAGTTGTTGCCCCTGCCATTCTACGGAATGGCACACAGGAAAGCAATGGAGTGGCGACAGCCAATGGGAGTGACAGCCATCAGAACGGACATTCCAGTCCCCACCCAAACAGTGTCAGTAGAATGTCCTCAACATCCTCATCCCCTGCAAACTCCCGAGCCACCTCCCCTCTGTTTTCTAACAAACGATACGTCCCTCTCATAGACAGAATTCACAAGAGAATAGCCTCAGGCACACCATTTTATTCACTGGAGTTCTTTCCCCCTCGCACACAGAGTGGAGCTATCAACTTGATTTCCAGGTACTTGAATTCTTGTGTTTTTTTGTTTGTGCTCCGCATTTTCTTTTTTACTTGACTCGTTAGAAGTACATAAAATGGCTGTAAATTTAGTTGTTTAAAAAGAAGCTCTGTTATTCAGTGCAGATGACATAAAGTCATATTTTTTGTTTGTTGAAGTCAGGGTTTTTTGGCAAATGTGTGTTGTCACTGTTGTATGTATCTTTATGAACTATTCTCTCTTTGATAAAATTTTCATAAACTTACATTGATCACATTTCCAAAGAAAGCGTGAAATAATAATGGCAGCTGATTCTAGATTGTCTCTGTGATTGTTGTTTTTTTTTTAACATGTACTAAGATAGTGATATTATTCTTTTAGATTTGAGCGCTTGGCTGCCGGTAAACCATTGTTCTGCGATATGACCTGGCATCCGGCTGGTGACCCGTCCAACACCGAGAAACCCACCAGTTCCACGTGTATAGCGGGGACTATGTTGAACTACTGCGGCATTGAAACTATGCTACACATGACCTGTGTGGGTCTCACTAAGGAGAAGATCATCGAAAATTTGTACAAAGCCAAAGATCTCGGCATCAGGAGCATCCTGGCACTCAGGGGAGGTAAGAATATAATTCAGTTCATTTACTGATAATTAACTGATTAATAGGAATTAGCATCCTGTTGGATACAGTCTTTCATGAGAGCTAAATATCACATGTCAATGAGATGAGGCGGTTAAACTTAACTAATACAGCACAAATTTCAATGAGTTCCACCTTTTCTTTTTTTTTTTTTTTGGCCAGAATTGTTTTGAATGAAATGTGTTGAAAAGAGAAGTGAAAAGAGAAGTGAAAAGAGAAGTGAAAAGAGAAGTGAAAAGAGAAGTTGGGCTAGCGGATGGTGGGGGGGATTAGACAAATTGTTTTTGTCTGTTGCAGATTTTGTCACAGGTGCTGTGCATAGAAAAAAAAAAGCAGACCATGAAATGATGATCAGTTTTATTTTTTTATTTATAATTTTGCTTTCGTGGAAATGCAGTGAATCCCTCAGTCCAGATCTTAGTGTGACATGTTTATTCAGTGATTGTTATGCTGTGTTGTAAGACGCTAACGTATTTTTTGCGTTCTTGTGCTCAGATTTGCCAGAAGGTGACACAGAGTGGAAGGGTGTGGAAGGAGGTTTGAACTATGCCACAGATCTGGTCAGGCTCATCAAGGAGGAGTTTGGAGATCATTTTGTTATCTGTGTCGCAGGTTGGTACTCCTTACTTTGAACTTGTTTCTCTTTGATAATGAATAATTCTTAACATTTGTTTTCTTGCAACTTTTTGAACAACTGCATTCCCCCTACACCACCTATTTTTTTTTTTTTTTAAATTTAGTTTTTATTTCTTTTTTGATTTCTATTTTAGTCTCACCATGCTGTTACTTAAAATCTGTACAAGATCATGACACAAACACAAAATCACAAACAATAAAATAAGAGGACAATACAGAGTGAGAAAAAAAATTGTGCGAAAATTGTATGTATTGGATTAACAGGAAATCTGTGCAGCTTTAGAAGACGCATAATAAATAGGCCATTCATTTTTTCATTAACATTATCAATATAGTCAGACATTCTGACCTTAGCCTGTGACAATCTCCTGATGCAAATCTAGGACAAAATAATATACAAGCATGTGGAGTTCATGAGGTACAGATATTTGCCACCAAGAGACCGTGATGTCTTTGTCATGTGAAGGGTTTGTGTTTGTAAAATCTCGACAGGTCAGGTACCAGACAGGAGATAAAAGTTCTTTATCAATGACATACATAATCATACAGAGTTCAGATGTCAATGAACAAACTTTAAAACTTGGATCACATTTTACTGATGTCCCAGTGAAAGGCTGGCAGACAGTTATACTGCTGATAGCATTTACTGGGCCAAAATTCACATTTCTATTAATAATGATGACAAAACGTAAGATCAAATCTGTGAGTCATCACTGTCTTCTGTGCTCTAAATACAGAGAAAAGATAATGTTTGCCAATGGAAAAAAAATAATAATAATAAATCTCTGCAGATGTGATTGTAGTGAGAATCTCAAACTCATTCAAATTTTCTTTGGCTTCCATTTGAGGTGTCCATTAAAGCATCACATTAAATTGAAATCATAGATGTGAGACAAATTGAGAGGATGTCATGCATTGATATTTACAACACATCATCGGCACCATTCACTTAGCGCATACAGACCAAATTGGGCAAACCTGTTTTCTTGTGGCATGTGTAAAAATAGACCCTTCTCCACAATTTTGAACTATTTTCGACAAGTGAAAATGTGCTTATGTTTCAAGCAATGGTGGTCACACACAAACAGCAAACAAACAAACTAAAGTGGGGTTGCATTACATGTGAGTTTGTGGCCATGTCGGGATGGCAAAGAATAGAATTGGACTCGATACGAGTGCACTTTTATATAAAATATTTAAGTGCTCCTACTTTAATGTTACATAACACACAGACATAAAAAAATTATAGCTCAGCAGGGTATCATTGGCCTTATTTCATCATCAAAGGTTAGCATAATTTGTTTTCAAAGTAGAGGACAGCACAGTGTGCAGTAGATGTGGCGCTTAGAGATAAATTTTAAAAACCTATACACATCAAACGAATAAAAAAAAATTGACAACTGAAAAATCTTACATTTGTAATTATTTGACCATTGTAAATCAGGTGGTGTAAAATTCAAATTCTAAAAATAGACTACTGCACTTACTCTTTTAAAAAGTTGAGAACCCTCTCCTAAATATTGCACAAATATTTAACCATTTTCTCTCATATACAGCATTACCTTATTTTCATTTTATATGTTTTCTTATTCCCCTGATTAAGAACCAAAAAGTTTTGAAAATTTAGCTAGTGATGTCAGTTTTTTCAGTATCAAGTTCTTCAGATTGCGTTTTTTTAAAATATGTTTCATTAGATGGTGATAGACAGCCGTCTTAGATTTCAAGACATTTTTTTAAAAGAATAATTATAACCACATAATGATTTTACTCACCATACAGTGATAACTAGATCTCTAATGCATTTTTTCGCCCAAGCTGAAAACTACTCAAATGCTCCATATGTGGGCAATGAAGGGTGGCGATGATGTATATATGTCAACCAGCCATGCATGCATAGAAAAAAACTCACTGTGACCCATAGTGACATGAGAAATGTGGATTGACTTGACGTAGGCAAAGATGTGCATTTATGTGATACATGATCATCTATGATGTGCCAAAGACAGAACTCTGTGATAGCCCACACTCTGTGTATATGTACTGCTTCCTTCAGCTAAACAATTACAATTGAAAATAAGATTAATAATTTATTGAGCTTTAATCTTAGCCAAATAAGGTTTGGTGTTGTTGAAATAAGATCTAGTGTAGATTAGGAGATGTCATATTTCAGTCAATATTTCATTGGCTCGTGATACTGCATGTACTGTCTAGATTTTGATATTATCTGATTTTAGAGGCAGATGGTGTTTTTTTTTTTTTTTTTTAATAGAATTTTCATATTTTATTTCTTTAATACTTGTTAGGGGGAAAACGATGCTGTCTCATGGGAGAGATTATATGTTCAAATTCCCCACAAGTTCACAGCATTTTGCAGTACAGACAATGGACATTAGTTTCACCTTCGTAGTCCAAGAGTCCAGCAAACATTTTGATTATGTCACTGAAAAATGATATTCTTATTCCAACAAGTAATATGATAAAAAAAGATGTCCATGGAAATTTTAGCATTTTGTTGAACTTTCACCTTCAGGCTATCCAACTGGACATCCAGAATGCAAGTCATACACAGATGATCTTCACTATCTAAAGGAAAAGATGGATGCTGGCGCCGACTTTGTCATTACACAGTTGTTTTTCAAATCAGAGACCTTCCTGGCATATGTGAAAGACTGTCGCAAAATTGGCATCACCATTCCCATCATCCCCGGTATTCTTCCCATTCAGGTAAAGAAATGTACATGTTTGTTGAACCACTGATAGACTCGCTAGGAAAAAATCTCCTGGCTGCTCTCCTGGCTGAAAGACTACTGCTTGCAAGTTGATATGACATTCTAAACATTGATGTAAAATATGGCATCTTTTTAACTGCTTCACTGCTACTTACTGTAGCAAAAAGAGTTTTCTTGCGTGCAGGAGGACATATGTCTCGCGGCCAGTCGAAATGAGACTTAAGTCGCTGGACTAGAGCGGAGAAATCAGGCTTTGAATGTGATGAGGGGGTCAGACATCAAATTTTGTTTTATTGTAGAAATCGAAAGTACATTCATGTCTGAACATGATAGCAGCGGTCTCACCCTGGATTTTTAAATATTTTCTCTTTAAAATCAGGTTTTAATGGGAGGAAGGCATATAGATTTATGCATTAGACCATTGATTTAAACTAGATTTTTACAGAATTTCGGTCATGATTTGCAGATGACCAAGTGACAAGAGCCTAGTAGACTCTGCATATTTATGCACCAATTACCAACATTGAATTGCAGTCAGCACGTCTGACTGCCTGTGGGAAAACAGAGGGTGAGTGTGGGGGATGGCTCACTCACAGTGACTGAGTGTAGGTAGCGGATAGTAGTGGTCGAAACTGACCGTATCGCTGATGTCTAGCACAGCACTGCAAAATTAGTGTAGCAGTGAAACGGTAAAGCAGATGCCTGGAAAGTGGAAAATTGCTTCAGTTTTGTCCTTTGCAATGTTTGACCAAGGTGTTACATTACAGTGATCTCTTGTGTATGAATTGTCTATCCAGCCCTTTCACCATGTAAACTTTGCCTAATTCATAAATGTCTTGCACCCAGAGCAAATGAATGGGAAGTCACACCGAGCTATCGTGAGTTGCATGCCCAGACATGTTCAACTATTTTCTCACTTGTATACCAATTTTTTAATTTTTTTTTTCACAAAATGAAAACCAAACCTTAACCTTTTTTAATCTGAAAAAAAAATAAGAGAAAAGAAAATTTTGATATCTGAGTAGGAAAATAGTTAAAGTGGCTGTAACTCGTAATCGCTTGACACGACTCCTGACTCATTTGCCCTGGATACCAGACATATCGTGAGCTCAGTTCTCTGTTACCCTATCTCCATTTTTCACATTTTGAGAAAATTGATGCGTTGTGTTTAGCAATTGTTTTTGTACACAGGAGATAGAACAAAATGATTTTTCAAAATACATGTATACCTGTTTGGGCAAGTGATAGGTGAAACGACTACAGTACAAGGTAGATTTACTATCCCACTTTCATATGACATATGCATCTCCAAATCGCCCAAAACGGAGATAGGATAACAAAGAACTGAGCTGGTGATAAGTATCCCTATCACCTGAAAAACCACATCATGCAACAAATCAACATGGACTAACACTACCGCAGCACTCCCAGATTCAGAGCAGTTCCATTTTCATAGAGACGAGTTTATGTCAGATCTGTTTGTCCCAAACCAATAATCTTCAGTTTTGCTTAAATCTAATGGGAAATTGTAGACACCACTAACTCCCAGTTATGACTAGACAACATTCATTTGCTGACGCGAAAGAAAGAATGAAAATCGTGTTTATATAACCGGTCCAGTGCTGGCCACATCTCTTCCACTCCCTCCTTCTCTCCTTGTTTTGTTTTGATGGAAACAGACGCTGTCATAAATCCTATAGATGTAACCATCAGGCGCAAGTAAATTTTGGCAGGTTCAGGCCTGGGGAGTGTGAAAAGTTCATACGCCAAGCTAACAAGAGGCAGTGATTGCGGTGGTTGCATAAAAAACGCCAGGGTTACAACTTTGAGAGCTGGCGTAGTTTCACAAATACAGGAAATCAAAGGTCAGGCTGATTGGGGCTAAGTAGGTCACCTGCTCAAGTGGCAACACTCTTCAATGCTTGCCACAGCTGAGATCCTAAAATTAGCACCTCAGTGGCCTCATTCATAGTCAGAGCTTTGCCCCTGGTATGACCTACTTGGCTGGCGAGGCTTGCAGGGGTTATAGAATTCAGAATTCTATGGATACTCAGTTGGGTCGTATGTTATGAAATTGCCTATCAATGCAAATCTTGTCAACTGCTTTCAGAAAGATGATACAAATTAATTCAGTGTGCCCTGTACACACTACCTGTCTCTCACATTTATCCAGTATGAAATATTGTTTAATCAGAGATCTTTTAACGAAGTCTATGGGAGTACACATTTGATTAACACGTTTACGGGAATATTTCAAGCTACCACTAGGACGATGTGTGCATTTGGACCTTTATGTTGCTGCTTAAGTTTGTTCTTATACGTTCTAATCAATTCAGCCCCATGTGGCCAAGCCTCTCACCATTACCTGCCTTTTTTCCCCCACAGATCTAGAACTTAACCCTTTCACTGTCAGAATCCGGAAGTTTGTTGTCATTTTCTTTATGTTCAAACCAGTGAAGTTTTTTCATAACTATGTAAAGCGGAAGAACCAAACTGCTCCTGAGATTTTGATTTGTGGATGGGCAAAGATTGTCATGGGCAGATCTGGGAAATGAGGGTTAAGTTTTTAATGGCAAAGGATCTGGCAATGACAGAGTAAATAAAAGCTATCCAATGAGCATTACAGATCTAGATATTCTTTCTTTCTCTCTCATTTTCTTTGTTTCCTTCTCCTTTCTTTCTTTCTTACATTCTTTTTTTTTCATTTCTCTCTCTTCTTCTGTTGTTTTTTTTTTTTTTTTCTTCTTAAAGACGTTTAGTGCCAGGAGTGTATGATCTACTTGAATCCAGACATTTGAAGAACACATCAAGAAATGCTTTTCAGTAAAAGGCAATTCTACTGTTTACCATGAAAGTGGAGAATGCAGCAGATACGTATCTGTATTTTCAAAAATTGCTCAAGATATGTTCAGGGTTCCATATATATATATATATATATATATATATGATCTGCATTATTGTAGTGTTTGAAAACTATTTCCTCTGCTGTTGACTAGAAAAAATATAAGTGAGAATAACCAACCAATTCCATCATTTTTCAGGCCTATCAGTCTCTACGTCACATCGTCAAACTATCAAAATTAGAAGTGCCTCCGGAGATCATCGACACCATCACACCCATCAAAGACAATGATGAAGCCATCAGAAAGTATGGCATCCAGCAAGCAGTGGACATGTGCCGAACTCTCCTCAACTCGGAGGATGTGAACGGCCTCCATTTCTACACGTTGAATCGTGAGGTGGCTGTGAAAGAGATCTTAAAGAACTTGGGCTTGTGGACACAGAAAGTGTCACGGCCATTGCCATGGAAACAGACAGCCAACCATAACAGGTGTGAGGAAGAAGTCAGACCAATTTTTTGGAGATGTCGGCCCAACAGCTACGTCTATCGCACATCTGACTGGGAAGAATTTCCTAACGGCCGATGGGGGGACTCTCGAGCAGCTTCTTTCAACGACATCGGTACCTATCACTTGTTCTACCTGAAGAGCCGAGCACCCAAGGAGGATCAGCTGAAGATGTGGGGACAAGAGCTGACCTGTGAGGGAGATGTATGGTCAGTGTTTGTCAATTACCTGACTGGCGAACCTAACAAGAATGGTGTCAAGGTCAGTAAGTTTAAGAAGACCACTGATTCTATTGCTTTCAGCTTCTCCTTATAAGCTCACTGTTTTACAGTAGGAGATGAAGTATTGGTTTGTTTGTGTGTTCAATAGTTGAGTTGTGTGGAACATTTTCAGTTTTGGAGAACAATGTCAGTTTTTGCTTGTGATCATTCAATATTGTTATTAACATAGCTGACACAGTCATCATCTCACATGAAAACATACTGAAGTGAAACTAAACTACAGAACTCACAGATACCAAGTTGGAATTCCCTCCTAAATGTTTCATCATTTGGAAATAATGCAGATAAAGTAAGTTGTTTGTGTGTAATAATGTCCTGACCTCTGACCCTGTGTTGAATGTGTTTGTCTCCCAGGTGACGAGAATACCTTGGGATGATGATGAGATAGTAGCTGAAACTTCCCTTATTGCTGACAAGCTGGCCTGTATCAACAGAAGGGGTGTTTTGACCATTAACTCCCAACCCAGGGTCAACTGTGTCCCCTCTACTGACCCTGTCGTAGGCTGGGGGAGTCCCAATGGCTATATCTACCAAAAGGTAACTCGCTTGTTCACACATTCACTTAGTATGTAAAGTGGCGCATTATGTTTGATTCTTATTTACGTTACCAGGGATTAGATTGTAAAGTTGTGGCTAACAGAAAATCTTATTTTGCTATCAACATTTAAACAATTAATTTCTAACCTCCATAGTGTATTATTAACTCACTCAATGTCAACCATTTTTCAAGTTGATATTCCCTCACTGCCAACGTTTTGATGGTATTTCTAAAAAATCACTGTGACTAAACTACGAAAGATACACTGATGAAATTTTCTGTGTTCAGTGTTTATAAAATTACCTGTGTACTGCAGAAAACAGCTTTGTTTCATCTTTATTAGTTTCTTTATTAAGAATGTTCAAAAAGGACCTAAATTTGGGCGCAGCCATTGTCACGCTTGTGAGTGACCCGGAAAAAAAAAAATCACCAAAAAAAAACCCTCTAACGCTAAAGAGCTACAACCGGTCTCAAATTAAAGGGAAATGACTAAGGAATCTAAAGGTGTAAACATTGTCTACACGGTAGCGTCCATTAAGTCAGAAAAAAAATCAGAATTTGCGATCGCCACTCTGGCGATATCGTCATTGAGACGTAGCGGGACTCGTCGTCGCCACAGTGGCGATAAAGACATTGAGTTAAGAAGTTAGACAAACATGACAATCAAAAAGAAAAAAATAATAATTTAGTAACATTTGTCATTCTTATGGACAGTATTAGTGAAAAAAAAAAAAAATACTTGTACATGTAGTTCCAATAATTGAGATTTTGGGGATTCTATCAACTGACTAGAGTTTTAAAAAAAAGGGTTATATTAAGCATAAATAAAAAGTGAACAAATGTAACTGATAGACATTATCTGATATAAATTTCGAAAGTCTGATTTAAATTTTAAAAATCCGATTTAAATCAATGCAATTTAAAAAATCTGATTTAAATAAAAAAAAATCCGATTTAAATTTTTTTAAAAATCCGATTTAAATTTAAAAAATCCGATTTAAATTTAAAAAATCGATGGTACTGATTTTTTTTGAAAAAAAAATTTTAAAAATCAACAACCCTGGTGTTGAAATCTTGCATTCGGAGAATTGGGATATTTTATACTGTACTGGTTTTTCCGCATTTTTCAGTCCAGCAAGAAAACTGCGTTCTCCCGTCTGTTGCTATGGACAGCGGTCCTGCCTGTCACCGTTGCTAAGGCCTCTGTACGCCAACAGTACATGATGTAGTCTAGTCCAGACATGTAGTGTTATGTGTTTCACCCTGCCCGTCCCGCCCTCACGATAAAAAGTCGTTCACGTGCGCCCATCATTGACGATCTGATCAGTGATCATCGCTTGGTCCACCATCGCTCGTGTCATTCCTTTCCGCATGTTGCGGACCACGATCTAAACGATGTAGATCTAGATCTAGATTCATTCTGGCATCTTCCACTCAAAAGTCTGGTCGAATGCCAAAAACCTGCCTAGCTTACGAATACGTCTTTACGCGTACATTATTGGATAGAAGACGACGGTCTGCCCGTAACTACATTATAACGCGCGTCATCATGTTAATCAAATGCTTATTTTATGTATAGTAAACAGAAATTGTGCAAGAGATTTCTTTTAGTTGTCATTTTTTCGTTGTCTTTTTTACAATTGACGGAAACAACTTGAAGTAGGACCTACAGTAATTAAAAAGATGATATTAATTTTTGTTA
>JBCAUA010411866.1:0-17978 GCA_038406235.1 Peronia verruculata | reverse complement strand
CCAAAAACGCAAAAAGAAAAGGGGGGGGGGTGATATTGTTAAGTTTCCACTGCAACTCGAGTCACAGATAGGTAGGCTTTGCTTCAGCTTAGTGTATAATTGAAAAATTGGCATTTCATATTGATTAGATCTAGTACCAGTAGAGTACGTATATGGTATGTATATAGTATAGGCTATAGGAGAATAAGCAGACAGTCTCAGTCACATCGAAGCTGTATTGAACAAACACCACATCCTTGATGAGGGCGCATAGTTTTTTAAATTTTGACAGAAAATAGAAAATATTGTTTGAGAACTTTCAAAAAAGATATTCATAAAAGGAAACTATTGTATATAGCTACTTACCAAGGTTTTTAAGCTCTTCGGTCATGATGCGGGTTGAAACGGCAACCGAATTGTT
Organism: Peronia verruculata; assembly: GCA_038406235.1. Taxonomy (NCBI): domain Eukaryota; kingdom Metazoa; phylum Mollusca; class Gastropoda; order Systellommatophora; family Onchidiidae; genus Peronia; species Peronia verruculata. Next base: position 17,578 of record JBCAUA010411866.1, on the reverse strand, counting down.
CATCTGGCCAGGCGAAGCAGTGGTGGTCTCGGCTGACGGAGCAGCCTTGGTCTAATTTAGTCAGCCGGGCCGATAAACACGTCCTTCAATCAATGGTCAATCCGCTGAGCCAGTCGATCTTACATATGTTGAAACAGTGCTATTTCAACTAGGAATTAGACGACCTTTCTATTGATGTAAAGGAATTTGGTGATTTCAAATCGGAAATGCTGTAAATTTCATGCGAAAGTCTTCACTTCGCTGTTTTTGGTCCATTGTCAAGCCAATGCCTGCATTCCTTGATATCAAAATAGAGTTCATGTGACTTTCAAAGCAATACATCCGGCTTGGTTTGGTGGAAAACGAAATAAAAAAGAGAGGCTTGGTCCGGGATATGCGAAAAAGGCCTTGGCCACCGAAAATCCGAGTCGGAACATGGCTGTCTTTTTATCGCACGATAAAAAAATTTACATGCAACAACAAAGAAAATGGTAAACACCAATGGAAAGAACAAATCTTCATCTTTTAAAATATGTTTATTCAATTGCAATCGATGCAACGTATCGGAAATTATCAACACTGTACTTTTCCCATTGACGCGCCCCTTAAGCCATTTTCCCCCGATTCCAGGCGGGGCTTTGTGGTACCTAATGTATCCCTGGGTACGTTGGTATCCGGGGCAATGAAATTTGCAGATGCCCTGGCAAAGGAGGGAGCCTGCGGGGAGCAGGAGTCGATCCTGACCATCTCCCGTGGCTGATATAAGGGAGGGGGGCCAGGGAGAGGTGGATGGCTCGATGGGACGACTCAGAAAGAGCCCGATGCTTCCACAGGTTCTACCCACGCCACGACTAAAAAGGACAACATTAACAAGCTTGATTGGGCGGAGTTTCCGCAATTTTCCATCTGCGTACGGGGCACGTAGAGCTAAGGCTTTCACCTCAGCCGACTGAAGCCTGGGTGGAATCCACGATGCCGCCACTGTGGACCTGTCAAGAGACAACCGAACATGTCCTACTAGATTGTCCCTATCTGGCCGGACCAAGAAGACAGTATCTTGGCCCAAATCCCATGAGCCAGAGTCATTGGAGGAGCTTAAGTACTTTTTAGTACTGTAAGCTTCTTCCGCTATGCAACGCGGTTGCACCCGTAGTGAGCAGAGTACCATATCCGAATTTGACATAAGGAGATTTCCTTGCACCAGACAGGGAATATCTCCGGAACCTCTTGTCTCGACCTCATAACTCCGGAAACTACCACACTTTAGGGGATTTGCTCACAACAGACGAGCAATTTATCCCCGTGTCTTTCTCCTTTAAGCGACAGTAATGCTTCTCCTTTAAAGTAATGTGACCTAATGTCCCACCCCCCCCGTAGCCGCCGCACGCTGAGGATGATGAATCATATCTCAAGCTATCATAAGTACTCCTGTAGGTTTGGCCTCATCTCTATGTAGACCCTGGCTTTTTAGTTAGGTTACTGCACAAGATGGCTCGTACCCTATGGGAAAGAGAGCCATTCAAGTGAAATGCGCAAAACACACACGAACATGACCATGCAGGAGTAACCACTCGCAGTCCACCCTGGGATTAGAATCAGAGCCCCTAAACTCTTAAACTGTCTTTGATAACGGGAGATATCATTGTGATTGGCTCTGTTATGTAGTCCTGGAAATGCCCTGATGGTGGCAGGTTTTTTTTTTGTTTGATCTAAGACACCACGTATGGTATACAGGAGGGTAGGCCTATGTGTGTGAGAGAGAGACCCAAGATGAGCTGATCTGCTTAATTCATGCCACTCATGGGTCTGGGTTATAATGTTAACTTGCTGAGCACCAACCATGCCGGCTTTTGCATCAACCCCTTGGGAACCACCAGTCTTTCCCACCTTTTTTTTTTAAAGTTCATGTAGCGTAAGGTGACCAGCTGCTGCCACGTTCGTGCCCTTATACAGTATTAAGAATCAAACCCAATACACTTCTTGCATGAAAAAAAACTCAGAAAGGCACACATACTGGCCTGACGGATAGGGTTCTCTCACAGAAAACTTAATATGCGATATCTTTTGAGACTTTAGCTTCAAAGTGGCCTTAATAAACCTTATTGGGACGAGGGCTGAACTGGCAGACCGCATTTTAAAGTGCACTTGTATTTATTGCACAATACAATAATTAGAGGAGAGTTGCCAATAGAACTGGGTATGTTGAGAGACCCAGGATGAGCTGATCTGCAAGGTGGCATGGATCAAAATCTCACTGAAGTTTCCTGTGACAACTATGGGAGAGAGAGAGAGAGAGATCTACATGATGTAACTAGGGATCACAGTGGCAGACCAAGTTTTTGCTAGGTGTGCACGAGACATTTTTACCGCATGGCTAGATCTTCTTCCTGTTGATGCTCTGGCCTCTCTGCAGCTGTCGCGCTTGGTTCAGTAAATTCCTCAGTGTCACAGACACAAACAAGAAACTCGCATCTCTTTTTTAATAAATACTCGAAATGAAAAGGCCATGGCAGCTTGAGCAGCATTATTAGGTTTGATTCGTAGTGTGACCATAAAACACCCGTTTCCTTAGTCATAATGCCAAAATGCACATTCATTTTTTTCGGCGAGCACGGGAATGTCTATAGTTAATTCTCCTCCTACCCGGAGTTAACGCTCTACCTGGATAGGGTGCATGGAATTTTATCCTCATCACTTGAAAAAAAAAAAAAGTCATCCTCATCTCTTTGAAAATGTCATCTCACTGCCCAGCAGTACTGTTTTCCTTTGGGGGCAAATTGATCACTAATAATTGCTCGACCAAATGCTGCAATATTTTTTTGCACTCCACCATCCGAAATTTTGCCATAATCCCCAATATCAACAACTGCTGTAAATACAGCATTTGCTTCCAAAACAGTGTGCAGGACAATAGAAATTAAATAAAAAAAAGAAAGAAAATTCTAATTAGAATTAAAAAGACTGCCAGTGTTGGCTGGGGGGAAATCATCAAACGCCCCGATGACATGAGTAAAAAATTAGGTACCACAAGTGAAATTGTTTTTTTTATATATAGCTCAGAAAAACCTTTTCTCAATAGAACTTGTAAAAACATGAAAGGAAAAAAAAACAGAATCAAAATCCATTGATAAATAAAAAAGTTATGCCAAAATAAAGTTTTTTGGACTTAGTTTTATTCGTCGATTGTTTCCAAAAGACATAATGGGCAGACTTTAAAAGCCTGAATATCCCAAATTCACATGACAATATAAACTTTATCAACAAATTTCATTACAAAATATCATACTGTACACATATTCAGTGAACATAGACATACTAATAAACTATTTAAGCACCAACTCAAGAAAAAAATAGAAATTTTACGCAAAAATATGTGCAAAATTGAATGAAAGAGCATTTTTATGAATTCATATTAACAGAGGTCTGATTCACTTTGTATGGCTATAAAAGTATACAGGGAACATGCTCAATCATTTTCAGACTCCTGCACAAATATTTAGTGAAGTTATTGCTTATTGAAAATGTGGATTAATCAAAAATGCACTTGGGACAAAAACGGATACTAAAAATCAAAGATTTCGCCTTCAAATTGTCATTAAAATGTAACCACTGGTCCAATGTAGTTCAAACTTACATCAAATTGTAGAGGAATCCAATGTCTATTCTGACAATAGCAGTGTTTTATGATAACAGCAAAACAATTTATTACAAGCAATACTTTCTGAGGATAAGTATGGTCATTTTCAATCACTGAGAATTCAGTGTTCACAAGTTTGACATTTCATAAAACCACAACCGATGGTCCGATTTGTTTGAAATAAATGTCAAACTGTAAAGAAATTTGTTGCCCATTCTCACAATACCATTGTTTAATGATAACTACAAATCTATTTAATGCAAGCTTTCTTCACTATCAATAACTAGGGTCATTTTCAATCTCAGAGGACCCCTTCTTCACGAGTTTGAAATTTCATAAAAACACAACCAGTTGTCCGATTTGGTTGAAATAAACGTCAAACTGTAAAGCAATTTGCTATCCTTTCTCACAATACCATTGTTTTATGATAACTATAAAACAATTTAATACAAACTTTCCATCATTTAGGACTTGACATTCACAAGTTTGAACTTTTGGTTTCATTCAACAGTCCGTCAATGTATACGTGAAAATATATGTCAACACATGTAATCACCTTTATTACCATACACCCTGATTGAGTTTTAAGCTACAGGAAATCTACTTTTTGAGTGAAGCTACAGGAAATCTACTTTTTTGACTGAACACTTTTTAATAAGCGAGCATATAGAGTGCCTGTATTTCCAGACACCTGAACCGCCTCTTCTTTACAAAATTTCCTATATCTAAGCTGAGCTTTCAGACATTCCAGCGAGTTATGCCGTTTCATCAGTTCATCCAATTCTTCCTTTGTTTGGCATACTCCTCCACAATTTATTACTGCATCCAAACAAGAAGCTCGTCTTTCAGCAGCTTGTATTTGTTTTTCATCTTTCTTTCTCTTGTTTTCAACTATTCTCTCTTTTACTTTGGCCAAAACATCCCTTTGCTCTTCTCTACCCTTTCTTCGCCAAGATGGACCAAGCTTGATTGCTTTTGCTACCAACATCTTTCTCACTGCAGAGCTTTGTTTCCCCACCCACTTTGATGTCTTATTATGTTTCCACATGTTTAAAGTGCTTCGTAAATGGAGAGAAGCAAACTGTCTTTTAGACATGTCAAAATCAGATCTCCGAAGAGTCTCTCACCAACCAGGTTAGTGAGAGGACAGGAATCTAGAATTTTTTGAAACTCAGGACATATATACCCACCAAAGACACCCCCATCTAAGAAATCAGCTAACTGACGCTTCAAAACCACTAAACTTTTTTCTGCAATAGTTTTGATGGAAGTTCTAATCCTTGCAGTATCCAACTTGCTGTTGTTGATATACTGCAAGCTAAAAGCCTCTGACTGCGGTAGGGAAAAGTCCTCAAAGACAGGTCTAGAAGAAGAAAAAGATCAAACTCTTCTGAAATCCATTCTTCCAATGTTGTTTTCATTAATTGGACATACTTTGGGAATTGACCATATGGTTTTCCACTATTCATAAGTTTCCAGTATGGTTCAGTAAAGTATTCATGAAAAAAGGCCAAAGCCACAGTGAACGATTCAATCCGTCCATCCTCAAGATCCAGGATAATACTCTCAAGTTTTTTGTTAGAATTGAAAGCATATTCTGTCAAAAAAGCCCTAATGTCATTTTTGTGATGTAACAGAGCAGTTGCGTTTTGGAGCAGATTGTTGAAACGATTGCTGCGGAAACTAGCGAATAAAGACTGTTTACCCAACACTGACAAATGAGCAAGCCACTCCTGCCTGCACCCATTTTTTTCATCCCCCCTTGGTCCCAGTACCTCTGCTGTCAGCCGAATTATGCGATTTGAAGCAGTCTCAGAACAGCTTTGAAAGCTGCTGAAGGCTGAATTTGCAGCTCTGCCTAACTCCTCCCCACAGAGTGTCATTTCTTCTTCAACATTTTAGCAGCATCAGCAGCAGCAGTTCCTAGCCCTAGCAAAAAATGTGCATTACAAAAGAGAAAGAGAGTAGATGTGTCCTCACCAAGAAGTTCATTTCTATAAGCTGCCATTTTGGCATCAAAACTCTTCATCACTGCAGCCCTGTCTGACATTAAACATTTGAGCTTCCCAATTATCTCTTTCTGAACCCTTTCATCATCTTTCTCATCATTGTCAGCACAGTAAACAGATGCCAGATTCTTAAATGCATCAACAATTGTTTCCAATAATGTTTGCGCATCATCACATGCAATTTCATTGAAACCTAGAGACAAAATTTTTCCATCATGCAATTGTACATGCTTCTCTAAATAGTGTCTCTTTTGCCTACTAGTGGCATCAGTTGCGAAAGTGAAGTGGTTGCTTTTCAAAATGCAATCGGTAACATGATGCAGTGCTAGCACATGGGCTTCACCAAGAAAGTTTAAAACAGTTGATGGTGATGGCAAATCACAAAGATCTATGTGTGTTTGAAACAAATGCCTAGCAACAATTTGTACAACTAAAGATGCTTTTTCGGCAGTCACATTTGCTTCTCCTACTAGGGCTTGGTAAGCAAGCCTGATCTCATCAGAATACCTGTTACTGTTGCAGTTGTGAACACGCAACGGAACATGGCCTGAATTATCAGCTATTTCATCAACTAATTCTTTGTTGAGAGACTGTTCCTGTAGCACAGCATTGCTTGTATTTTGACTTTAGTGTCTGCTCAGATTTAATCTGTTTTTTCAGTTTGTGTATTTCATCATGTAAGACACCCATCAAAGAATTTGACTTAGCATTTTCCTCTTCCAAAGCTATTTTAAAATCATGTTTTAACTTGTCACTCTCTGCCAAATGTATTTTCTTAAATTCTTTAAGCTCACTCTCTAAACTGCTCACTTTCTCTTCTAACCTAGCCTTATCTTTCTTCAGTTTGATATTGCTCTTATAAATTTTGGACCTTTGAAGAATCTCAGACTCCTGTTTTATTGCTTTATTCTCTTTCTTACAACTTTCCAACTCAACTGAGACAGTTTTCAGTTTTTTTTTTCTAGACAATCTAATTGATCCTTTTGAGCATTGATGGTTTGTCCTTACTCCAACAAAATTTGATTTTGTAGAGAATGTGTGTCTTCAAGCACCTTCTTATCTCTATTTATTTCAGCATTCTTTTTGTTAACTTTGTCAAGATTTCTTGCAATAATAGCACTTGTTTCATTTGCTTTGCTTTTATGACATTACAATCCTTTGCATTTTGAGTGACAGTTTTACTAGGAGGAAAAGGTAAAGCAAGAAACAGTTTTAGTTCATCTACTTTCTTTTTGTTTCTAAATGTTTTTATGCGCTTGCCCAGTGATGCAACCTCATTTCGTACCTGACGTTCATTCAAAGAAGTTGGAGGCACAGATAGTCTTTGAATCCATTTGTATACAAATGAATGGGGCAGTAGTTCACGTGCGCGAAAACTCTCTAGGGATGACACTATTTCATTGCTGAGTATATCGCAAGAAATTTCAGTCGCAATGAAGGGCTCAACTTCTTCCAGATGTAGTCTGTTCAGACCAATAGCTGCCAGCGGTGGGGAGAGGGTGCTGAAATCATACTCATCATTCAGGAATGCCAGTGCGTCAGGTTTAGGCAGGCAAGTGCAGGTCTTTAGTACTGTCTTTATACGCTGCTCAATGCGGCTAGCGGACACTGTCCTGGTTTTAGGAAACAGCTTTTCCAGCCATCCTTTGAGCTGAAATGACAGTAGATAAACAGATGTTATCTTTTTCATCAAGGTTAACAAAAAATAATTGCATGAATGTATCATAATTACCTAACTATACAGTAGGCTTTATCATATGATGTTTTCAGAATTTGAGTCTTTGAACATTAAGCATTAGCTCTCACTCTTAACCTGATTGCTTCACCTACAGTATATTGTTTGTGTGCTTCTGATCCTTGTTAATACAAAGGTTTAGCACTGTAAGGAGATTATTGCTTGTATATATATATATATTTGTATAAAGTGATCTGGGCTCCTAAAGTAAACGTAAATTTGAAATAGGGTTTATGTTGGGGTTTCACAGCATTACGGCACAATAAAGGCCACATTGCGCCTTTGAAACAGTAAAATGCTGTTAATGAAACAGATACGTCCTTTCAGTATACTGTAAACTGCATTTTATCTGTGTTTTCATTCAGTTGAGAGTGATAAACATAGAAAAGGAGCAGAAAAAGAATGGCAAATTCAGTAAAAAGAAAAAGATTAGAGGTCTAGTCACCCGTTTTTGGGATTGAAGTTGAAAGTAATTTTGAAGGTTGATGAGTCGGAACAAACACACAATAACATATATGAACATAACTGTGCGACTTGTTGGGATTTATTTGTTTCTTACTCCAATACTTACATCTGCGAAACTGCACTGTCCCATGTCTTTCATTCTGCTAAGTCGTAGTAACAGGATGTTTGTGATAACAGGAATGGTGGGCATGCGTGGTCTCTGCCCTGGTCCTTCCCTTAGGAAATGGTCTCTTAGACGGCCGAAGTAGGTCTTTTCATCTTCTGGAGATTCAAATATGTATACCTCAATTGACATAATAATTAAAAAAGTGCTTCATTATCATTCAACCCATCCACTGGCAGACCAAACAATTCTGAAATGTCTTCGAGGAGCATACACATGTGCAGTTATCAATCAGAATCTTTATATAGAGCTCAGGTACGTAACTGAATATGGTACATAAGATTAAGAGTAGACAATTTAATTTTTTTTTTTTTAAAAATTAACTGGCCAAAAACATGCATAAACCTAGTAGAGAGAAATATTAATATCTATATAATAGATTACACGCAATAACATTAATTATTTGGTCCAGCCACTGAGTTACGTGTAGGTGCTTGCAATTTCAACACTAAAACTAAAAGTAGCTACTGGTACGGACATTTCTCGTACATACCCTCCTTCCCGTTGATGGCGTGAATCGAGCCTGTCCGGTCGTATAGACCATGCTCTAGACGGCACATAAGGCTCTAAACTACGTCAACTACACTTTAAAGTTCATTTTTTAATCATTCAGACCTATAAAATGTAACTTTGCAAAGTATGTTCATTCTTCTAGCGGTTAAGTAGTAAAAGACATCGGAAAGTTCGACCTAATTAGATCTATCTCTCGCAAACCAGCTGTTCCGTCAATAAAAGGCACCCACTCGGTAGTACTGAATTTGTGAGCTTTTCCCTAATAAATATATAAGGAACAGTGCATTCTTTCAATGAAATTTATAATAGAAAATGATCTTACCGATAAAACTTTCCAATTCAGCAGGTAAGAGTGCTTCCGCTCGTGTCTGAGGCTCGACATTCTCAACAGTCGTTGGGTCAGAGGCCGGGCAGGCTTGCCCTTCCTCCATCTTGAGTCAGGGGAAGAAAAAATGCGTTGTCGAAGGCTCTCTTCGTTGCTAAATCCTCGCGGAATGGCGATTCGATTGGAAAGACAATTATACCACTTCAAAAGTTGAAAAGCCCAGCTTTTATTTGGTACCCGGCAACTTGGATTCAAATGGTTGATTCCTCAAAATTTTCATGTTTGAATTTAAAAAAATAAAAATTTTCTGCCTTCCACATGTTCTGTAGATTGCTTGGTATTGGAAGAAAATAAAGTTCTTGCCCTTTCCAATGATGCTATTTTTATAAATATCCATCCAATCACTGCGCCAGGATAGGTGAAAACAAAGAGGGGGTCGTGACGGCTAGTTCAGCGCGACGCGTAAAGAAGGCCCGACTGGGCCTGGCTGGAGTGCCGATAAAGGATTTTGATCGGACCGTAATAAAAATATCAAACAAACCAAACAACTTCTAAAGAGTACAAAAGAATAGGACATATCTTGACCTTCATGTAATGTTTATTTAGCATAAATTGACAATTAGAAGGCAGGGATATCGAAAGTAATAAAAGAGCAGTTTTCATGCTTTCTCGCCTAGGCGGCCAATTTTCCACCAGTCGCGAGCGGGTACTTGCGGTACCTAAGATTGCCCATTTCGTAAATTGAAATTGGCCTAGCTGGGTTTTCCATCAGCCAAGAGTTGCATGCAGCATTGATGTAGGATTTTAAAGGCCTAAATGCTGACTTGTCGAGTGGTTGGGTTCGGTGGGAAGTGTGTGGAGGCAATGTTACAACTTCCACATAATTTTCTTTTGCTAGCTCGAGGGCTGGTAGAGAGATGTGACTTTCATTGTTGTCAGAAATGAGGACCACAGGGTGATCCGCAGATGGTCTGGAATGATCAAAGAAATGTTGCTGTGTTTTGACGAAAAGATCGCTGTTCATCCAGCCAGATCCTGAGTGATGGACGAGTCCAAGTGAACCTTGAGGCGCGTCCCGAATTAAGAGATAATTCTCCTTGCGTGGAAAAATGAGGACAGGAGGGATACAATTTCCTCATTCGGATACTATACCAATCATTGTCACTAGTTCACCCCTTTCTTGAGAGGTTAATTGGCCCACTTGTTTGGTGCTTTCTGGGTCAATACTTTAGGGGGTTGATGTGTAGTTGTCAAACCAGTTTCATCTAAGTTGTAGACTTTGAATGGAGAGGCCTTTTTTTTTTTTTTGGAAAACATCAGACAGGTTGTCAAAGAAGATGTTGATGTTGTACCGATTAAAAGCTGTTGACCTCGCGATTGATGTTGCTTCTGGCTGCCTCCATGTCACATCCTGATTGCCTTCCAAAAATCCACGAAGCCAAACAATACCTGCCTTCTTTTGATCCGCCCATGTTTGTGGGATTTTGATGTTGTTTGCTATTGCCAAGTCATATGCAAGTTGTCTACCACTGTCTGTTGTAAGACCATAAAACATTCTGAACACTTGTTGAGATATGCTGCAAGCTCAGCCTCTTGATTTTTTCTTAAAAATCATGGCATGTTTATAGGTTGGAACTAGTAGTGCAGGATCTGTATCACTTTCTTTGCTCTTTTTCACAAACCTGCATAGTGCTGATTTTGATACATTTCGTTCATCTGCAACAGCCCTTATCTTTTCTCCAGCATTGACCCACTTAACAGCCTCAGCAATAATATTCGGATCAGTATGGGGGGTGCGTGTTTCCGAATGTACTTTCGGCCCATAATTGCAGTATTAACACTTGTACATTTCACGTCTAGGACTGTAGGCTGCCTCTCTGAAGTATCTGTAAAAAGATAAAACAAGAAAGATACCGTATTTATGTCAACATACTCGTAAGCAAAACAATCAAGGTAGAATATGATTTATGAAGTTCAGGCGCTTATAAATAAGATTTATCATTTAAAAGTCGAGGTAATGTTTAGAAGCTAATTTCAAGGTAGATCTACTAGATCTAGATCTTATTATCATTTTGTTTTAGTGTAGTTGTGAAAAACATTGCCAAACATGCCATAATTAAATGCAAATCTATAAATCTGATAGACATGGTGAGAGGTGGGACACACAGGGTGAGAAGTGGGACAACATGGCCCATAACAGAGACATCAATCAAATTGCAGAGCTGCCGCTTGCGTAAGTATAATTCTAACTTAGTGGGCCCTTTATAACCATATGAGAGACATCAGTCAAATTGCAGATCCTTATAATAATATTAGAGAGTATTTACATAGCGCTTATCCCCGTTCTGTACAGGCTCTAATCGCTTTACAATCTATTAAGGAGACCCATCACTCCTATAATTTGTTCATTTTTGTATTAATACTATTGTGGTGCTAGTTTAAAAACAAAATTAATTAAAATGGTTAAATGACTTAGGCTACTGCTTAGCATTGAGGCCCAGTCAAGGGAAGACTGAACCCATGTATTCTATACTCAATAACTTACTCAGTTTTTGCGATAGAACAAAATATTTGAATTTGTAACACATCTTTGCATTATGCATTCAAAAATACCTTGGTGACCTTGACGCATGTGGCGGCAGCCATTCGTCTTCTGTTGAGTTGTCTAATACTAAGTCACTGCTATTGTTCTTTGTTTGGGCTGTCTGTCTTGGTGGTCGTTTTGAATTATTAGCAGTAGGTCTGGTGGTGCCAGTGGCTGCGGTAGTTGCTTTCTTTGGTCTGCCTTTGGTTAGCTGCTGCCTCTCCGTCCCTCAGCCTGGTGATATATTCTGTCGAAGTGAGGCTTTTTTTCCTCCTCCCCGACTGCTGCCTCTTCGCCTCCAACATTGGGGAGATTCTCTTCATTAAAAAAATCCCTGATGCTTGGTGATTGAATGGGAGAGAAATGTAAAGATGGACGAGGGTCTGGTCAGGGGTCTGAACCAGAGGCTGAAGGCTGGACACCAGGGCCAGAAGTACAAAAGCCGGGGGGTCGGAACAGGCCAGAAGTAAAAGGCTGGGGGTCGGAGCCACAGGTGGAAGGTTGGGGGCACTGCACTTCTCCCATAATGAGCCATTTATTCAGCCAGCTAGGTTACTTGCCTTTGCGAAGTACAAGAGGTGTTGGACAAGCATTGCAAAGAAGGAAAAAATCACTTTTTCTCTTGTTATCTGAAACATGTGGTGCAAACAATTATGAAAAAATTATCACAATAGAGAAAAAAAAAATAAAAAACATTCACCATATGGTGGATTTTTCTGATTTTTCTGTTAATTATATTTCACATAAGAAGCGAAAAAGTGGTATTTTCCTTCTTTACAATGCTTGTGTTATACCTCTTGTACTGGGCCAAGGGAAGTAATTTCGTTGACGGTCAAAATGGGTCATTGTCACACAGATCCTCTAATAAATCTATATAGTCATTACTGAAGAACTTTTGAAAGTATTTGAAGGCTGTGCAGCCTCTAGGAAAGGGTTTGGTACTTCCCTTATTGTTTTCATCAAAGTCTCTATCTTGTTAACTCGCGGAAAATCTCTTTTCACCTAACTAAATTTTGAAGCCTGACTGCCATCCCTATCCTCCTCATTTTCAGAGCTAGAACTAGTTTCAGTACTTTCCGCTTCATTTTCCGATTCACAGCAGTAAGACTCCAGGATATCTCTGTAAAATTGTCACTAACTTCTTCCCTAGTGTCAGCCATGTCTGTCCTGGTCTAAATCTAGATCAAGCAACTCAAACACTCAGAGACACAAATTCGTGAAAATTTCAAACAATGACTCTGAAACACAATGATAGCGTGGATTGACCTGGAAGGGATTCTTATCGAAAAGAAAACCAGTATCATCATCGGGGGCTACAAGGAAGATAACTTCTGAAAATATCACTTTGGACAGACCCTCCCCCCAAAATGCCGATATACAGGCGAGATATAGTTTTAACACTAAAATTACTATCACGGGTATACTGACGACGGGGATATGAAAGACTTAAACAAATAAACGATAGACCAAATTAAAGTTGCTCTTGCTCTTACTTCTGCTCTTTCTCTCCCTTCCAGTGTCCCGTGTCTTCTAGTTCTACTTCGTTGAGATCTGATCTGTAGATTGGTCATTCACTGAAATGTCCTTCCGAAAGGACAATTGTATCTGGCATTTGATTACCAAGCGCACGAATAACTTTCCATCTCTTTTCCATTGTGGAATTCCTGTTGGTCCTGTGTTTTATCATCCTTTCTCTCTCTCTCTCTCTCTCTCTTTCTCTCTCTCTCTCACACACACTCCCTCTCACCCCCCCCCCCCTAGGTTTCTGGGGTTTCATCACGATGAAATCCACTTCACAGATTTCTGCATCATCGAACGCACGTTTAAACCAAAGACTCTAGTCTTAGATTCTTCTCTAGTTTAGATTCTTTTATGAATTTTGCTTGTTGAACCTCCAGAAGTGTCACTGTCTTTTCCCCATTCCTATTTCATGTTTTGTCCCAAGTTTTGAAGTCCTTGAAAATTATTTATATTGTTGGCCGACAGCAAGAACGGTTGTAAAAATAGATGGAAGACAATGTACTTACTTCCCCATTATTGCCTATCTCCAGGAAAAGAAAAATAAGTAAATAAATAAATTTATAAAGATGGCTCAGGCTTTACATACTTTTTAAAACTATCATCCACATCCCTGTGGATCATGCTGACATGAGACACCGCTGATGCCAGCTCCTGCCACTTCTTCCTTTTAGTGGTGCCCGTCTGCGCGGACTGGGTATCTTTGTTATGCTGAACTCTCAACTTCACAGCACTGTGGTGCAAAGTGCAGAGTCTGCATTTAGTGCAGTCTTGTTGCAGTACCTAGTTTAAGAGCATGCCCATATCAGTGTGCTAAAAAAATGTTAACATCACCCTGACCATGATAAGGTTACATTGCAAGCTGAAGGGCTTGCATTTGGCACTGTCTTTATAGTAAAGTGATGTGTGAAATATAACAGCACCTTCCTGCAAACCGGAGGACGCATGATTGTAACACTTCTTGTTGCAGAAAAGAAGGAAGACCACGAACTGACGATATTGCTGTATTTCAAACCGAAGGGCTTGCATTTAGCATTTTCGTTTTAACAGGCCTGAAAAAAAAAAAAAAACAAAAACAAAAACACAAAAAAAAAAAACGATGTGACTCACTACAGAGGGCACTGCATTGCAAACTGACGAGTATGTATTTGGCGCTCTCTTTAGGTAGTGACGGAAAAAAGTCAACAATCAGTATATCACATGCAGCAGGCCATCGTGACAGTGTCTATACTGAATGGTTTGCATTTTGCATTATGAGAACAGTGGAAGGCTATGGCTGAAATGTTCAACTGGCAAACTTATTTCATGGTCTGTCATACTGTACTTATGTTGTTAATTGATTAGTTCGGTCTAAAAAATGACAAAAATCGTGCAATTTCAGTAAAATAAACATAAAATTCAGAAGAAAAAAAAAATTGGAAATATTGTAGCGCTCGATGGGGCGAAATTCAGAATGTGACCCAACAGTTCTGTCAAGATATCTCAAATAGTTTTATAAGTAGACTGCTGAAATTTGGCACATTTAGAGACAATCATGTAAAGATGATTTTATGCCTCTATCTTTGTGATCTGAAAAATTATGTTTGTTGGTAGATCCACTTGAGTGAAACCAAATAAAAAATTGAGAATTTACTAGGGGGTATGGTTACTGAAACTGTCATAAAACAAAATGTATGTAAGATATCTCCTTTTCAGAGGTACACATGTCTTGAACGAACCTAAGGAATACATGAGGAAAGTTTGGTAGTGATACTGATAGGCCAAACGGTTATTGAGATATCTTGACCAAAGCACAGCTCAAAGAGCGAAAAAGTGAAAACAGAACAAATAAAAAAAAAAAAAAAAAAGAAATTATTAAACATAACTTTTTTCCTATTTACCTCAGAAGCCTCCAGTTAAGTAAGACTCTTCCCCACTATCCTCCTGTGCTGAAATGATACTTGCTCTTTTTTCCTTTGCTGAGTTTTTTTTTTTTTTTTACTTTTCTGCTCCAGCGACACGCTTATAATCCAACTTCCGAAATTCACTTATCCAGCTTCCGAAATCCACTTATCTTATGGTATCCAACATTTAGTCCCAACCTTCTGAATATTTCGCCTCTCCCTAGTTCTCCTTCATTGTATACTATTGTGGCATCGTATACAGCAATTTTTAGCCTGTCTTTTCCGGTGAAAGTTGTCTTTGGGCAGCGATCCCAAATCAAACTGTGGAAAGATTCGTTGGCGTTTTGTGTTCCACCATGCAAACACTTTGTTAATAATCTGTCATCTGACAAATCTTCAAAAACTCCTTTGATCTCATCCGTTACAAAAGCTGGAAGCTTGTTCCTGTTAGATCCATCACACCAATCTCCACATTCTTCATGCTCTCCTTTCCTATGGTGCCATATTGCCCAAATTGCTTTCTTCATTCCTTCTAAATTTCCTACATCCCCCGATGGCACCCCCATAATGTCCCTGAATGCGCTTGATGGCAGCCTTCGTAAGCTTTCCTGCACCGCCTATTCCTTTCATCCTCTTCTTTCCGTCAGTGTTCACTTTATTCTTGCCCTATATGACCTTGTCTAGCAACCTCTTGCCCATCCGCTTCTGCACATGTCCGCATCATTCTAATTTCTCTATAACTTCACCGTCATAGATAGGTGGATTTGCTTCCGAGACCTGTTTGAAACTTTTGGAGTTTCCATGGCCTAAATAGCTTGTATATTTGAGCCCATATAATCTCTCTGATCTGTCAAAGATTCTTTTTATGCCAACAGGCTCCATGCCACCAGACGAGCCATGTGACTTTCTCTCCACCTCTTCAACTCCTCCTCTGATTTCTTTGACTTGGCTTTACTACGTGCATCGCAGTGATTTGACCGAGTTCTTGTGTCTAAAACCTTTGGAGGAACCTTTGTACAAACTTATAGATATACATGTAGGCACAGCATTGCCTCCTATCCCTATAATGTCTTTTTGCATTGTCGTCTACTTGTGAAATTTGGCATCCTATGAAAAGGAGATCCAGTTTTCCGCCCAGCACTACTTTGTACTACATTTTATTGGATTTAGTTTACTTTCTGTAAAGCGCCTAGAGCCATTTTCTGGGATTGGGCGCTATATAAATGCACTTCATTATTTTTATTATTATTATATTATACAAATGACTGACAGACTGGCGAAATTGATGAAAGATCTGGGACGCATCAAAACAAATAACTGAGTGAATTAATAAAAATGTTAATGGTTTTCCAAAGGTCAGTTTCAGTCTTCTGCCTTCCCTATCTCTCCTCCCTTCTATCCTCCTCCTTCTTTCCGCTCCTTTTTTACCATCTGGGTTGATTTTCCCCCACAGCACGATCCTGTTTAAGACTATTGTCTGCTTTCAATATCAGACGCCCCATTTCAAGAGGCAGAATTTCCCATTTGTCACTCAAAATCAGTGGATATGTCTGAGTGAATACAGAATCTCCCGAAATTAAGACCAGTGTATCAGAATTTACTAAGAATTGCCTGTCTTTAACAGTCATTTCACAAGAAAAGATGTGAAATTGTTCTAATGATGAAAATCTAATATCCCTATGATTTGGATAGAATCTCAACTTTTTTTTTTTTTTTCAATTTCTTCCTTGCTTAAATTGCAATTTCTTTTCATTTATGTTTTTGATAATGTTAAAAACGTTCGGTAGCTATCCCACAATTTCTTCCTCTGCGTTATATACATCAAATCATCTATTAAATATCTCTGTTCATTCAGTGTGCATCCGTAAGTATAAGCTGGAGGTCACCCACCTGTGAAACCTGTATTATCTTCGTTATGGATAGGAGATAAAAATCGGTCGGGTGTGGCAACCAGCTTTAGCCCTGTGAAACACTTGGCCAAGTCAGAGCATTTGATGACACGGCTTAACTTCTCCTACATCATAATACGAGTAACCAGTTAGAAGTTAGTTACACCCGTAGAAGTTGGTTAATGTCACTGTTAACCCTGTAAGTATCAAGCCTCTAGCCTAGACATTCCCTGCCACATGTCTTTCTAAACGTGTGACTGTCAGATAACAGATTAACCATTTAATTTTTTTCCAACCAAATAAGTCACATCTTTCTGCCAAGTGCAACAGATGTAACAGCCATGTGAGAAAAGAAAACCAACTTAGCTCTTCCTTTTTGAAACAATGGTGGCAAATGAAAAAAAAAATGTCACGACAATAAAACTGCATCTGCTTCATCATATGATGATTGTTTTTTTTCTGAATTTTTCGTTGCTTATATTTTAATTAACAAGAGAGAAAGCGTTTTCTCCTTCTTTACAGTCTTTATCCTATACCTCTTTTTTCCGACGAAGGGAAGCAAGGTGGCTGCGGTAGTATGTTGTAGTTTAAAAAGGTATCAAAGATTTGTTTATACCTCTTACGTTCCATTCGTCCGACAGGCTTGAATTGGTGAACTGAGATGTGCAGGAACATTAATCATATAAGGAAAGTGGTTACAGTTCACTCACTTTTTAAAATATATTAGTCGCTAAAATAAGAATTGTAGGTTTATATGAAGTCTTTTTTCTCTCAAACACCTTTATGCATTGCATTTTGTGCTTGTGTGTGTTGTGTGTGTGTGTGTGTGTGTGTGTGTGTGTGTGTGTGTGTGTGTGTGTGTGTGTGTGTGTGTGTGT
>JBCAUA010411755.1:0-17978 GCA_038406235.1 Peronia verruculata | reverse complement strand
ACTTTGGGAATTTTTTTAAAGTCACCACTTTCATATCCCCATGATCTTTTCGCCTTGAATTGCAATTGCACCCGCCCTAACAGCATGTTTTGTTTACCATTCTTTCGATTCTAACGCTCAATGAGTAGGGGCAGCGTGGACGCCTGCCCCCCTACTAAAAATAGACGCGGGGGGTTTCGCGGAATACGCTAATCGAGACAAGTCTATTATATCGATAAAGATGGTCCAGTCTCTCTAGTCTTGCACTTATCGTTGCTTCTGGCAAGTCAATAAAGATGATTGGTACGAACCAATACTGTTTTCGCACCCCCTCCCCTTCCCCGGCGCTGAGAGCCCTTGTTATGCGTTTGTGTAGAACACAATACTGGCAGAACCTTGAACAATATCAGGTAGCAGGCCATCTCAAGGGAAACACAAACCAAATACAGCATACAGAGCTCAACATGCGGGGTGTGAGAAATATACGAACTTTTTATTGTCACTTGGTAAGAACAAAGTAATAATGGTTATTTACAGCCAAAAAATTAAAAAGATATATAGCTCTATTGAGTGAACTTGAAAATTCGTTGGATTCCAATTCCCATCATGAGAACAAAAAAAAAGAAATTATGAATCAAATACTGTTTGCTGAATCTTAAAACAATACTGTTTCCTAGTGCTAATGTTTTCCTGAAAAACAGCACACAATCATCTTTGACAAAAGTTGTACACTGAAATTACAACATGTCATCACCCATCCTTGTCAGTCGTGCTTGATATGACAGCAACTTGTGTATGTGACCAGTAAAAGCAACAATGTGGTGCAAATTAAACTGCCCACTTTGTATTGAAAATGAAAATATCTTTGCCATCTGTGATTCATGTTATTAGCATTATGTCATGAGATATGATCATCTGTACATGAATGTCATAGTATGTAACAAGAAAAGCCAAATGTGTCATCATTTTCTGATACTGAAATTGTTCGGGCATAAATTAAAATGATAATCACAGTCATATCACAATTGCCCAAGTCACTTTTAAAGGCCTTGAGTTGACCATTTCAAGATGAAGCATTTTAATTGCTGCAAGTCCCTTTATAAAAATTATATGTGTAGTAAAAATCAGGAATGATTCTCTTGACTACCTTTGAAGTTGATCTGTACATAAAAACTGTAGCTCGAAATGAGAGTTTCACAATCCGTTTGGGGGGGGGGGGAACGACTGACATGAGACACTATCGTGTTATGTCTGTAGGGCACAGGGGCTAATGCGAGATTGTCCCGCATTCCATCATGAATGGGTTAACAGCACTGTGCCATGTATGCTGACCATATACATGTATTATTGGTAAAACAATTTTAAACATCCTTAAGCTTATCCCCAAAATGAAACAAGTAAAAGCTGAACATTTTTTTGACTTGTCTTAAATGATCACACTCTAGATTCTGCCAAAATGAGTTTGGCTGAACTGTGTGAAAACCATTTAAAATTTGTTGGGACAACTTAACTGAGTTTTGACTGTACATGTAGCGATATTCATTATCGTTGTTCTCCTTGTTCCTGAGACCAGGCATGGGTGTTATCAGTCAATTACAGAAAATGTTTTGTCTTACATGATTGTCATGGTTTCTAGAGTCATACAAACACTCACTCTCTTTTTAAAAAAATAACAGATTAAAAGTTTTTAAAAATTAAAAAGTCAATCTTTTCTCAACAGCTGCAGACCACACTGATCAGGTAATTTACATCTTTTTCTCACTGTTTTCATCAAAAGTAGGAAAAATGTTTCATATTGTGAGTTTCCCCACAAATTACATGTACTTGCAAACAGCAAGTAAACAAGGTATAGGTATCTATACTGAAAGAGCTTAAAAGTTCAGAGCAGGTGAAGATGTCTACAAACTGCAAAAAAGTTGCTTGTCCTACTAAAGTAGGACGTTTGACAAGCCTGCTATCATATCTACATGTCAGCCTCTACACTAAATACGTTTTCCACAATCTTCATGAATACCTGATTGGACAGTCACCTAAAGTTATTATCTGAGTACTGTGAACATGACTGACAAAAAAACTGGGAGACATCATCAAACTGTGCATAGTAACAGTTATCTCGCTGATGAATACTACTGAGAAAAGGCTAGATAACACATGGAAGCAATCAACATGTGGTAAGAGTGAAGTGTCTCCAATAAAAACCATCAGATTTAACTATTTATCTTTTTTTTATCTGAAGCAAAAATTCCTCAACAGACATTTTTCAGATTTACTTTTAGCTAAATCTATAAATTCTGAAAGTTTCATGCTCATTACCATGAGATTATAATTTATCACTCATTCCCTAATACATACACGATATATTGCATTAATGTTTCACCATGCCAGGAGCAAAATAGACCCTATCGATGCCCTTATGCTTTGAGAATTATGTTCCTGTGCATCCCTATGAAACCAATATGCATGTTTTATGCTGAAGTCATGTTAATATTCAGTTTAATTACATATACCGGTAGCATTCATCACAATGAAAGCAAAATGTTCCATGTAACAACAATAAACATTTTTTTAAAAATACTAATTAAACAAGCAAGCTGATAATGGATTTTTCTAAAGTCGACTTCCCTCTGGTGAAAAACAAACACAAAAACAAAATCTTGTTTGGGGAACCAAAGGTTCACACACGGTAGGCTCACATAGTTCAAATATATCAAATGGCATATTCATTATGTGACATGGAAATGAAATTTAAAGTATCCCGGAAATACACTTTGGGTTTCCACAAATACATGAACTGATCAGACATTCTGGTCTTGAACACATAACACTGTGACTGTCAAACAAATGAAACAGGAATAATGTTAGCCAAACAAAATTTCAGTGTGAAGGACATCTCTGTTATTTCTGAATTATAAATTCCGGCATGGTACAAAGTCTTCCTGCATTTCTCGCAAGAACTGAGGTAATATTTGGTACTGGAAAGATAAGGTGTTTTCAATATTATGTAACTTTGCAAAGGTTGAATAGTTTTTGTTGATGTTAGTATCAAATTAAAGATGAAACTTAGTACTTTCTAATGATGTATGAAAGTAAAAACCATCAAAATGCATCTCGTGCTGAGATTTGTGGTGCTGGCTCACATATATAGTGATCAATTTCTGTTTTTCCCAACAGCACATTTAATAGGCTGCAAATTTACAAAGTGATATGAAACAAATAAGCTGTAAATTACTTGAAAATAAACACTTATAAAAACTGACATGGAAAGTCAGAGACGACAGTGGTTAGTGGCCTTGGATGAGACACTCTTTGTCTTAACATGAAATGCTTGATTTCTTGCTTGAAAGCCCACAACCTTCACAAAATTTGCGCTTTCTTTTTTCATTCACTGAAAAAAAAAAAAATTTTAAGAGGAGAAATATGTCTTACTGGATGAGCCAACTCTGCACTAAATTGTCTGATATTTGACAAATGAATTTTCAAAATTGAATGACATGTGTTTACTCCTCAGATAAAACAAATAACCTAATAAACATAATTTTCCACATGCTAACAAGATGGAAATTCCAGTCTTGGATTAAAATTAGATTCAGGCTCTCTCTTTCAAACTGCCTTTTTCCCAACTGGTGATTTCCAAAATAATGTTTGTGAAAGCACAAGACAAAACACGAAGATTTCAATCCTGGAAGGTAATACTGCTGTACTCTGCAAATATAACCTATGACTGCTGTGGAATTGAATATTAAACTGATAACAAAATTAAACATCTCCCCAAACCATAAACCATATAACATTCAGAATTCAGACTAGCTTACTTAAATTATGAGGTGGTGCACATCATGACAAGTTATGAACTGTGTTTCATTTCTATCAAAACCTTAGATGAATAAAACATTAAATGTTTAAGTGTCAAAAAACATAAAACGTACAAGAAATGTATCAATCCTTCCCTCCCCCCTTTTTTTTTCTTCAAACAGACATTCAAAAACCATGAAAGATTTTCTTGCATCAGTAGTGTTTTTATACTAAATATCATATGCTGACAATGATATCACAAACAGCTATTCCCTGAAGCACAGTGTGTTAAATTTTAAAGAAAAAAAAAAAAAAGAAAAGGAAAAAAAACCCAGCCATTTCTGTCATTATATATATACAGATACTAACAATAAGGATGAAAACATGGCAAGATATGGTTAACTCTAGTCAGGTATGAAAATATAGTGGAAATAGAGTACATTGTAATGCTTTATACCATAGTCACCCTTCAGTCTCTCAAGACATGGCTGAGGATGCAGATCCTAATACATGTATATTGTTGAAAAGCCAAGATTCTCTCAGGACTGGATTGCTCCTGTAGTGTAGGTGTATGTTCTACATCAACAAGATCAGAGCTATGTGAGTCCTGTGTATGTGTTGCTTGGAGAACACATGACAGTGGCAATACAATGATAGAAATACAGTGTGACAAGTGGAACAAATCAGACAGGTAAGAAATCCTTTAGAATTTACAAGGTGGGGCTAGTTGTATATATGGTGGATAAATCTATCTGGAAATCCTGTGTAATTTACATAATGGTAAAGTAATCAGAATGTGGTGCACATCTGCAAGATCTTGTCTTTGTGACATAACATGAACAAAACCATGCAATAGAGCACAAGGGAAATATCAACCAAAACAAATCAGATGGGAAATCCCAAAATATGAATTACAAGGAGGGGCTTTATACATATAACGGATCAATCTATCTGGAAATCCAAAGTAAATCTGCATCATGGTGTTAATACATAAATGATAAAATGATCAGGAAAATCCTTGGTATGTTACATAGGGTAAATTTATCTGGTGATCCAGCATATGTTATGTTTTGAGGTATATCTCTAAAATAAATTTTAAAATTCTATAAATTATCTCTTGTGGGGCCTGTATATATATGGGGCAGGCAAGCACGAAGCCTGGAAATGGAAGAAATATCAGTTTTCACAAGAATTTTATTCACAGTGAAAAGTACACAAATACAAGTACACAATCAGTTTTCCATTGCATAGATTACGACAGCAGAACACAATCATTCCGATTTATATCTACATAAGACTAGCAAAACATCTCATCACAACCAGAGATACTATGAATTAAAGACAATTTGTACCATGTAATGCGGAACTCTTGCAGGAATTAGAATGGTAGGGAGGAAGTGTAGCACAACTGAGAACTTAAGAGAACAGCACAAGGGATGAGCTTCCCCTACTGATCATTGGCCAGGGGCATTTAGCAAAGGATATTCGCAAAATAACTGTCTTGATACAAGACAAGACACAATCAAATCAGGCATTTGTCAAACTGAGGCAAACACAGAAATCATGATTGTTTCAAAGGTGAGGGAATTTTTAAAGCAATATTTTTTTTTTTCACAAAACCCTTTAAAATCCTTAAAAAATATGTTTTCGACATGTGACTTGGCCTAATTAATAAATCTCATGGGCCATTATCTCACTAAATTCAGCTGTGACAGAGGGTCAACCCCATTATCTTTAAGTGCCAATATCTCAACTTCTATACAAAGGTAAAAGTTGTAAAACACTGATTTTTGCATCAGTAGAAAGGGAAGTCAAAAAGTTTTAGCATAACATCAATAACTCTATGTGCTCAAAAATTGAAAATCACCTGACTTGATCATGTTGAGTCTCATGCAGACAAAACCAAGTCCCTGAGCATTAGCTTAACTACTTTTTTGGTTACTTGTTTCAGTAGCATACAGACCCAGTGCCACCTTGGCATAAAAATGAAAAAAAAAAAAGGGCAAGATTTTTAATTTAAAAACTAGAACTGAAAGACGGAGGAAGAGAAAAGTTTTGGACTGTACAAGGCTTAGGGCTGGGCTGTGAACATCAGAGAACAAATAACACAATGAATTAAAACAAAAACCTATTTGTTCTAGGAGAACCCACTTTCTCTTCTATGGCTTATCAACAATGAGACTTTTCAATTTAACATTGGTCATTCGGGAAACTGCAAAATTTTACTGTTTTGCTATCATCAGTCTTAATAAAGCACTAGATCGTAAGACTAAAAATCAAATTAAGATGAATAGTTTAACTGAAGCATTACCAAAATTTGTGACCACAAATGACTTTCCAAGACAGATTTTATCACTGGTGGGTAAGTTAAATTTAGTCAGTGCATGATGGCAAATGGAATGAAGAGTTCATTATTTAACAAAACACAGTGTACAAAAGCATGATACTATGTAATACATCTTTGTGAATGATACCACAGACTAGAGTACCGGAAACAAATTTAACGAAAAATCATGATAAGTCTCACTCTCGCCAAGCAAATTAAGGTAGGAACAAATGAGTATTTTTCATACAAAAACTATAATGATGTACAATATTCGGAACATTTTTCGGTTAAATATTGAAATGACAACAATCATCACTAATTCCCTGATAAATTGTCACTTCAATTTAATTAAAAGCTCACTGGTCATGCAAAAATAATGCTTGCATGCAAAATAAAAATACCATGTTTTATGTGTCAGCATATGAAAATGCAAATTATGAGTATGATTACTATGTGGAATGCCAATTTAAATATGATGGTGACACAATATTCCACAAATACCACACACTGCTGCATCCAGGTACTGGTATGCATCTGTTTGAATTTTTTACATTCATGAAAAAAGAACAGATAAAATTTAATCAAAATGCTAAAAAAAACAACAATAAAAAAAAAAAGCTAAATTTCTCTATCTGGCTTTGGATGCCTTTTGTTTTAAATGAATTTTTAAGAATGCGGTCATAACAAAATAGGCCGAAACTCCTTTCAAGAACATGCACATAAACAAACAAACAAAAACGAAGA
This sequence comes from Peronia verruculata, assembly GCA_038406235.1. Lineage (NCBI taxonomy): Eukaryota > Metazoa > Mollusca > Gastropoda > Systellommatophora > Onchidiidae > Peronia > Peronia verruculata. The sequence goes on along the minus strand of JBCAUA010411755.1, from coordinate 11,137 downwards.
AATACAAAAACACATATTTGACTTCGAAAGAGACAACAAAAAGAGATCAAACAAAACATAGAATGTGCTAATATGTAATAACAATTAACAAATCTTAAACAAAGGTGAATTTCAAAACATGATAAAGAAAATCTGGTAAGCATTGAGCCATATGGAATTTCTGAACTCCATATAATAACTTTCATTCTTTTACTTTTCTTTTTCCCTTTCACATTACTCAGTATTTATCAGAAATGAAAATGGTATGCTTTCAATAACAATGTACATTTCTGCCCATCATCAGGGAGAATAAAAATTGTAAGAGTTTTTAAAAATGAACAAAAGCTGTTGCTTACCCATAAAGGTCCTGATTGTGACCTAAAAGTGAAATAAGCCACTAAATCATAAATGTCGTGACAAAACAGATATGCAACAAAGAGTGAGGACATTCTCTGCAAAAATATATTTTTCAAAATGTCACACATCGGAATGTGGTAGTTCCAGCACTGAAATATCACATCTGTGATCATGTGTAATTAATAAATTAGCAAGTCTTCCTAGAATGTGTTTCCCGGAATTCCACATAAAGCTTAGGCTAAATTTCAATTTTCACAAAGTGATCTAAGAGGAGAGAACAAAAATCCAAAACTGAAAACAACGGAGTAGAAAAATCCAGTTTTACATAATCCCAAATATCTTTTCTGCAAGCACTGATTAAAAAAAAAAACTTCCTAAAATGTAAGAAACTTCCTGCAATACAAACTGTATTTTGGTTGCCATGATTTTGGCATCATGTGGAAGAAGCTGAAATATTATTTTTAAAAAAAAGCAAACGAACAAATCTAAAAGAGAATAAATATCAATTATGCCTCACATTCAGGTAATACTAGAGATTCATTGGGTGCTATCATTTATTGGTAGAAATCTGATAAAAAGCCATATGTCTCACATTCAGTGAATGGCATTGCCTTAAATGATTTGTAAAAGCCAGATAAAAATTTGATGGAATCAGTTCACATTCTGTGCTGTATCTTCATTCAGTCCTCAAACAAGCTAAAGAAACATGTATAAGTGAAAAACTCTTTCCACATAAAAACTGACATGCAAAAGTACTACTGTTTTCCTGAAACTGATCTTTTTTTTTTTTTTCAACCAAGGACTTGTTTTTTTTAAAAAAAAAAAACAGAAATTTTAACTTCAAAATTTATCATCAATGACAAAAAATATCCATGAAATGAGCTCAGCATAAGTGATCAGTTAAGGACATGAGTTCTATAACGATAGAACGAATCACCAAATGATATCATGATGTAGGGAAGTCTCTCTCTTTCTTGATGCCTTTTAATTCCAAACTATCCTAGGATTTTACATGATTTATTGATATGTCCCAGATTTTCAGTGCACACCCTAAAACCGTAATTGACAGTTTTTGTATCCTGTATCTTCACTGAGCTTATCCTTGGCATTGTTCATGGATCTACTTCAACTTCTGAATGCGACGCAACTGAATGTATGCCAACACCATGAAGCCAAAGGTCATGCATGCCAAAGCCATGTCATTCTGCCATTTGTCCCATTCTGTGTCATACGGAATGCCTTGACCCTCCAAATATGCATTCCCATACGCACTGGAATGAAAAAAAAAAAATAAATGAAATAGAGAATTTTAGAAGTAAAATTTCTTCTCTTGGCAATGATTGCTTTTTAGAAGAGATAATCACTTTCTTCATGAAATTGATAATTTTATGATGTCAAATGATCTTAATAACAACAGTCACAACACAATTCGGGACTGAAATACACACATACAAAGAATGAAAAGTCTGAAAACTTTCTGTTGGAAAAGAAGTTTCTTAAGGGAGGATGGATGGAAAACGCAACCCAAAATATGGATTATGCTAAAAACAAAAGCCATTCTGGGTTTTTCTTTTCCATTGAAAGTCCTGTCTTTTCTGAGTGTAAAAATGGGATCAAAAGTGGATATGTCTATTCTAACGCATTTGACCTATGGCCTTTCATTCAATACATGTCCTAGCCTATTGTCAACCCGGATTTGGCTCCCTCTGGCTGCTACATGTGGTGGTAAATCATCACTATTTGACTATATGGCGAAGAGTGCACACCACACTTGACTATGACCTCTTCTAGCAGTATCTTGAGTCCCAGTGCCATGGATAGACACTGAATGACCATTCTGAGGCAAAAAAAAAAAACACCGCTGATCATGCAGACTATTGATTAAGCTTTCACAGGGTGCTCTAAACTGAACTTCCATATCCCGTAAATAGTAAAATTTTCTCTGCTTTAGAGCTCAGTTGTGGACTATATAAGGTGGATTCCACAGGACAGTGTGTCATGGCAAAACACAATATTCAAAGCCAATATTTTCTTACAGTGTCTATTTGTATGTTATCTTATTACTTCTTTCTTTTAGTTGTGTCATTAAAGAATCGAGAAAACAAAAAGTTTTATATCTTGTCTTTTTTTTTTTTAAATTTTTTTATGAGGTCAATGTTAGAAATTTCAGGGTTACGCCATTTACTCTGTAAAACTGATGAAACAAAAATTAGTTTAAAAAAAAAAATAACTAATAAAAAGCCACTTAAGCATTCAAAGGTGTTTGTTTTATGAGGTAGAGATTTTGGGGGACGCAGTGGTTCAATGGGTATGGCGTCTGCCCATGGAGCGGCCCGGATCGACTCGTGGGTTCTGCATTGGGGGATGACAGGACGAAGATCAAAAACCCACATTTTTTCAGTGACTCAATGGTCCCCTGGCTTCCTGTGGATAGTGAAACCCAACATCTAGCCTTCTTGGTTAAGGGCGAATATATTTCGGAGGTCCCGTGTGTACGTTACGCACGTTAAAGAACCTTGGCAGTTCAAAATCGATGGAGGAGGAGGCCTGAGTGCCGTTGTCAGGGCAAAATTTCCAAATTCCAAATTTCTACCCACAAAAATTCTCAGCAAAAATTGACAACTTTTTAAAAGCCGAGATAATCCCATCTCTTAGGATTGAAAGGCTTAAGAAAAACAACAGTAGAGATTTCTTTTGTGTTTACTGAGGAAAAACAGCCCTTTTAAAAACAGTCTTTTTTCAGACATGCATAACCACAAAAAACGCCCGATGTTCATACTATACCAAATACCATGAAAAATGATATAACGACCTACGACCTTCTGAATTGCAATATTAGGAATAAAATCACATGTTCAAATTTTTAAAAAATAATAATAAAAGGGAAAAAAAGGTTCTTAGCTTTTGTCGAACCATGTGACCAATGCATGCCCGGACTACACCACACATCGAGCAAGTTAAAAAACATTGTATTTCCTAGGATCAACTTCCTGTGAATTAAAGGTAAGTCTGTTGTTTCTAAACTAAAATTGACCCTTTTGATAAGAAGTAGATATTTTCATTTCATTTGCATATTTCTTGTAACTGATAGTAAAAAAACATGCATGTCAAGAACACATCGAACCAAGCATCGAGCCACATGCATGACAGGCAATAGTGTTAAAATGTCAACTGCTGCCCGCAGTACTGTTTTCAGCCAACAAAACTCAGTCATGCTGAAATAAATGTCAATCTATTATGGAGTTTTTAAAAAATATTCATTTTTAGGGGTAAATCTGAGTCACCAACACAATTTGAAGTCAACATGATCAAGTTTACGCAGGGAAAGGTCCAATGTGTCCAATGGCACGGCAGTGTATAGTGGTGTTAGAGGGGATTACCCATCTGCTTGTTATTGATGAAAACACAAGAATTTTCCCTTTTTGAATAACCTCAGGAGTAAAATTATTGTAGGACTGCAAGGGTCTTGGATTCTAATATTAGATCTAGACAAAATCTAGAGAGAACTATTTAGGAAAAATAAATCTCTGGGTATTCTATCTTGTTGTCAGAGTTAATCCTCACTTTTTTTGTATAAAAAGAAAACAAAATTAACCTACACATATATGTATGTATATAGGCCTATGTGAACATATATATATAGCCAGGAAAAGGCAACAAAAGACAAAGAAGTCATGGAGAGAGGACTAGTATATAAAAAATGGCTGTTCTGATGCTAAAAGATGGCTATGTTCTTCATTGAAAAAAACTTAAAATGCATTTTTCTCAAAACCTTTTTGTATGCTTTACTGCTTTGCAATCTACTTTATTTCTAAACTGATTCTAACAAAATTTAGCATACATCATTTTCACAACAAGACAAACAAAAATGTATGATGCACTGCTCACTGTCTATGTAAGTTTTAGAGAAAAATAAGTTTTTAATATGAGGGAAAAAAAAAGGCAAAATTAAAATTTTTTTACCTGGTATTTTCAAGCATTTCTAAAACATTTTCTTTTGCAAACAAAGATCTAAAAATATGTAGCTTTTAAGGTATTTACTAGAAGAGAACCCACAGCCTCCGTGGAGATTCTTCAAATACAGCCCTACGTCTTAAAGGGTAAGACAAAGCGTGCACAGCTCAATGCTGACATTTTAGTTGATTAAGCTGAATACTACTAAAAAAAAAATGTGTTTTTGAACCTGTCATAGTAGCGACCGTACAATTCGGATCAAGCAGCCTCGCGAGTTTATTATTCAATTATTATTGCATTTTTTAGAATAATGTTAAAAATAACAAGCTTATTTTGGGTTTATGTACACAGAAACACAGATCCATGTGCAACAATGTTGTGTGCCAAATTTCATATGGATATTCAAATCAGCAATGTTCGAGTCCATAAGCCTATTATGGGTTTCCTTGCAATTTTATAAGATAGATGTCAAAATGTTAAATCAGTTTGATTAAGTTTTGTTGAAATTTGATGAAGAAGACAGATTTTAAAGTTTGTCATTTTTGATGATATGCCAAAATCCAGGATTGCAGCATTGTCATGGTAACCATTTGAAAAAATTTGATTACTTTTTTCACATTGTTTCCCTCTAATTTGAACATGCTGATTTCAATGGAAAAGGTTTAATAGTCTATCTTTAATAATAAAAAGAAAATCACCTTCAGGACACCCTTCAAGGGGCGGAATTAATTGGACTGAAAGTGTGGTATAACTCACAGGTCCTACATCATCAGCTGTCTCCAAATGTCCAGTATATTATAATGAAAATGCTGCCTTGCATTCTCAACATATACATTGTGATTCGAAGAAAATTCATGGACACCTTGAATAGAAATATCCACTGCCCAACTGCCAAAAACGTTAACTGTTGTCAACGATGAGAGCAAAAAGAAATACATAGTTGTATCTACCCAATATCCATAGACATCATTGGTGACACAAATTTGCGTGATCAGAACTTTCAACAAAGCATTTCAGAAGTAAAAAAGACAGCTATAAGACCATCTGCTCAAAAATCAACTAACCACTGTGATGTGGGCAGGTACACATATGAAGGGTGGGTGGGTCTAGAAGACAGTGATATTCAGTCTGAATAAGAAATATAATTTAATCTTCAATATTCACACTTACCATATAGTACCATTGCAGAATGCAGCATCTTTTAACTCATTGATGCTGAGAGCCTGAATAGAATTTAAAAATAAAAACAAAATAAATATAAAGTGAAAAATATAAATAGACATTTATGAGCTCTAAAACGTATCTCACATTGTTTATCAAGAATACCAAGTACTGAAACCCGATCGTGCATAAAAAGTGAATCTATCTTTCTTTTCTCCATTTATGGTCAAAACCAATCAAACACAAAGGATCCTGAGACAAGATGTTAGTTTAGTGAAGTGTGCCAAAAAAGCAAAACAAACAATACTAAAATGACATCACTAGCATATGTACAAATACTGACTCATTATTCTGGGGAGACATTGTGGAAGTTCTTTTTCCAGCACTTTTTTCTTGTTATGCATGTCCTAGTTTTCTGTGGTAAAACAGGTTCCTGAGTAATGCCTTTGGAACCCAGTATTTTATCCTGTGGCTTTGGACTAAAGCACATCCCCACAATACATATAACTGCAAGTCCTTTGAAATAAAGAATTCACCGTTTATAAAAAATGCAGGCAAAACAATATACACATATCACTTTTAAACATCTTCACTACCAAACTGAACTCGAAATTTGTGACTCTTCTGCTAGGTTTAAGGAACTATACTCAAAGAATAAGCCATATCTATGCCAACACACAAACTGACAAGAGAGGCAATCAATACTTACATTCAAGCTGAATCTGAAAATACTGAGGTATCTTAACCAGCTGATCCCATCACCAAGATCTTCCAGGTTGACAAGTAGACCACTGAATAACTGGAAATACAAATAATGTTGTGGTGTGCAGCCCCCCCTTTTTATTTTTGTCTCAGAATTTATCAGTATAGAGATAATTTTTCTCTCAAGTGAACAAACAAGGTTTAAAACAGGCCTGGAAAAGGCAATGGTACTAAATGGCTGGATTCAAGAGAAAATGAGTTTTTGTTTAAATTTTCTATCCTTTGGATGTATGACACTGAATAGTTTTTAAATGTATTTTTAGCTTTACAGGACTAGCCTTGTATTTATGGCAAACGGCATAGCATTTCAAAAAAAAAAAAAGGGTATGAAACAATATTCTAAGCGGAAAAAAACATAACAAAAAAAATTTTAGGTACCGTATGTAATTCCTCAAATGTTCTCACAAGAGATCATTACAACACTGTTAATTCAATAATAATAAACAAATCTTGACACAAATTCCTTGTTAGTATTTCCCTATTTCAGCACTCTTTTCTATTTGTCTTGTAACAGATGCACATTAAATAATGTTTACATTTATTTATTTATTTATTTATTTTACTGCTAGCTAACTGGGACTGCTGAACAAATGTCTAAGCATCAAATTGGAATAATTAAATGAGATTACTGAGATAACTGTTCTGCAATACCCAGTATTCAGGAGATAATCTGAACATGTAAGATGGAAATAGAAAAGCCTGATACAAGTGAGGCTATGTCTATTACTAACCATCATGAACACATAGCATAAGGCCAGGCACAGGTTAGCTATGGCAAAAATCTTGACGGTGGAGCTGATGGCAAAGGAAAGGGCAGATGCTGACAGGGCTGTCAGGAAGAGCGTCAGGGTGAAGAAGAAGAAGTGATCAGCACCACCTCGAAGATCTGACACAAGATAAAAAAAAAAGTATCACCAGTGAATATCTAATGCTAAAAGCTGATAATTGCGATGGTCTTAGATATCAAAGTATGGAATATTACCTATCTTTTTATCTTTTCATTTATTCTTTATTATAGTTCAGTAAAAGTTTTAAAGAACCAATCCCAAAACCCCATTCCCTGGTCTTCTCATTTTCATCCATTAATAGTTTCTACAAAGAAGAAAGTAGCAATATAATGCTGCTAAAAATAAAATAGCTGCAAATGTAGGAAAAGCAGCCTCTCCTTCTCAATCTGTGTACAGTGCCTAAACAAAACTGTACTGATGAGACCAGATCTTTTTGTTATATGCTGGTACCATTTTAACTTCTTCTCAGAACAAAATCATACAGGCACTAAACTCTTTCCATAAATACTTTACACTTCGTGAGGCAACAAAACCAAATAAAAAGATTAAGATTTTTTAAATTTTCTAAATGCATACAAACTATGAGGAATAATTCTCAAGTAGAATAATATTCATTTTATTATTGAAGTACTGACCTATCATATAGTACACAATGGCGGAGAAAATGATAGCAGGAATCATTCTCATGGGAATGACATCACAAAACACTTTGGCCAAAAAGTAAGCTGAGACACGGTAGAAGCCACCCACATTTTCATGGCTGGAACATAGACGCAAGAGATAAAATTCAGTGTAGAAAATATATTCAAGTTGCTGATAAGAGTTCCAATTTTAAATCAACAATACATACAAATGATTATTTTTCCAATTAAATTAACGGAAAATAGTTTCATTTTCTATATAAATTTGTCTCCTCAACTATGAATGGAATTTCTTTTTGAAATCAAATACAACCGATCTTACCATAAGAATTATATTAGTTGTTATCTCAGAACATTCATAAGTACACTTGCTTATGTTTGACAGAGCCAATAAAATCTTCTTGAGGACTGTTATCACTATACCAACGCTACTCCAAGAACGTATGTTCATTTCCATCACAAAGAGTTCAACTGAGAAAACTGCTTCTGATGCCTAAAGTTTCAATTCTTATCACTCCATTCTTGTTGCCTTACATGAAAATGGCTCGTTCCTTGATGAAGAGTTCTACAGCAGACATATTGCCAAACACTTGATTCATGATTATGAAAAAGAATGCACCAGTTCTGTCAATTAAAAGAAAGAACAAGGCATCATGCACAATCTTTCTGCAATTTTAAAACAACCACATAAGATGCCCACTGAAAAAGAAAAAACTTCCCAAGGATCTTTCAACAAAGAAACAAAAGAAAAAAATAATGTGCAATGAGAATTAGCCCTCTTAATGTTTACATGCATAATGAAATGCTGAAATATGCAATCTGAAAGCAGACTGCTAGCTTTTCATGAATAGTTACAGCAGACCTGCACATTTTGCTTTTCGCCCTTTCTATCATCTACTTATGATTGACTTTAAGAGCAGACCAAGGCATTTTGATTATACTTCTTGTTATGTATATAAAACCCAGGTATTCAATATCAGCTTGCTTGACTAAATGGCCACACCTCAAGTTTGGCTTTACTTATAAAACAAATGTTTTCAATGGAATATAATTTTTCTCTCTATTGGTCAACTATGGTCTTATCATTCATGTTCTTTACAAAACCAACTGCTCAATGAGCTTCAGATAGTCCTAATAAGATCAAGTGCATGAACATAAAAATACATTTGTAATATAATTCTCTTATGTCAATTGTCTTGTAGCTTATGTTCTCTTATATAAATTTGCTATACGCCAATATATAACAAAAACAGTGATAAAATCAACTTAAAATCTCTGATTGTCTTTGCCTTACCTGTTCTGTATCCCTGAGGTTACTGATGAGCTAGTTTTGAAGTACACACCTCCAACAATGACAGCAAAAACTGCTATGACACCAAACTGTAAAGTAAATACAAATTATCTCTCTTAAGTTTCTAAACAACTACTTCCTGTACTCAAAGGAGTATTGCCTTCTCTTTTTTTTTTTTTTTCTCAAAGTCCTGTTTTCTATAAAACATAGAGGGCAATTTATTTGCTATAAATCATCTGCTTTTAAAAAATATGTCCTCTTATTTCAATAAACATCTTGTGAAATAATGTCTGAGTCATAATGAAGAGTAAAATTGTCAATCAAGAGTTGCTTACAAAATTCTATCTCTGCATCTCAGCCGAGCCTCTCACATTCATTCCAAACATTGTATGCATGTCTCCAGCCAATCAGCAACAGTTTTGCTTTCTATTTAGATTAAAAATCTATTATCTACAACTCACAGATAATCACCTGATACTGAGCTATGCCTTGTTCTTTTACCATTTATTTTGCCTTCAAAGACATCAAATTTGACTGCTGTCTGTTCAGATAAAATAACTTGTAAATTGATTTCAGCAGCTAAAGTATGCGAAAATCAATCGTCACAAGGAACTATGACCATTTCCAATATAAGTACTGATTAAGGTTAAGCTGTCCATATGTACCTGCATGGTTGAAACTTGAGGGTTTCTGGCAATGTTTTTGATACATCTTCCTGATACAACCCCAAGCTGAAATTGAAGATTTTCCTCAGATTATACTGATGCAAAAGCAGCCAGATAAACAAAACTGATAACAGTACAAATTTATAAATCCTCCATCAGAGGATGACATATATCATCTCAGTTTTCATGTATGTTAAAGAAGAAATTTCAATTTACTAGGAGATAATAAAGCTGAATATATACTCAGTTAACTTTCAAGCGCTGCTAAACAAGTTTTACTTCAATGATTTATTTACAGTGGCATTTTTCAAAACAGTTCATATTCAGATAATCCAACACATTGATCAGAACAACAAAAATGCCCAATGTGTATGTCTCGAAGATATCTGTGATACAACATTATGGGGAGATTCCCTTGGAAATGACTTTCATATGCATATAATATATATCTTGATGTAGACCAGGTGCTTACAATGATTGGACTGGATTAAAATTAAAATATCAATTGGTACTAAAACATCCAAGACATTGACTCAGATCATGTCAAAGATATCATTGAAGTATTATTCCAGTCTGGTCATGGATGATCTATTTAAGAATCAAGCCTGTGCAATGAATACACGGGCAGCTAGTTTGTCAGTTTCTAATCCAACAAAAACAGCATCAACCTGTGTAAAAAATGAAGTCTTGTACTCTACTTTCTTGGGCTGAACCAGAGTGCCACTGTCCAATTCTCTTTCATAATTCTCATAGATTGATGTCAGTTCATTGGTTATACTGTTTTGAATAAGAAAGAAAAAAAATATAAAAAGAGAAAAGAATTTTTTTTTAAATAAAAAGACACCTTGACAGCACACCTATTTTTGTAGAAAAAAAAAAATTAATGTATTTACTGATTAAAAAAAAACAGTGCTTAAAATAGTTTCCCCCACATCTTGTTGTTCACATGAATTAACAAGAATTATTCAGATATTAAACTGAGAGAGAAATTCTAGAACAGAGATGAAAATCAACATGATCTTTGAAAGATCTTTCAAGATGACAATAAAAAATAATTCCACTTTCAAAATAGGCCTACTGTCTCTGCACAGAAAATTCTGAAAAGGTAAATAACTGGAGAAGAAAATGACTACTATTTACACAGAATGATAACTAAATACGATAACAACTTGCTAGGGTCAAGCTGTTCCCGTCGCAACAATTCTATTTCTTAAGATCAAACTCACCTCTTGCACCAGTTTGACTTTCTATACTGATCTGCCAAGGATTCAGTTACTGGTGAAAGAAGGTGAAATAAAAGTTTGTTAAAACTGCCACTATACACATGTCATGCAACCAAGTGAAATTGGTCACATGGACCGCTGAGAGCTTCAGACATTTCCAACCATGTGGTCTACGGAGCCAACTTTGGATATGAATATCTTGGTGCAAACAAGTCATAACTACATGTATTGGACTGAAGGTTCAGTGTGTGTGTGTGTGTGTGGGGGGGGGGGGGGGGGGGGGGGGGAGCTCCCCCCCCAACGCACCCCCCCACTC
>JBCAUA010411645.1:0-17978 GCA_038406235.1 Peronia verruculata | reverse complement strand
TCTATCTATCTATCTATCTATCTATCTATCTATCTATCTATCTATCTATCTATCTATCTATCTATCTATCTACCAAGTTCGTCGACTTTACTGCTAAATGCCTATTTCCCGATGGGTCGGTCGATCAGTCGTGCTTAGTGGCTCTCTGCCATCTTTTATGTCCGCCCGACTAGTTCATCTGTCTTTTCTGCCTCTTGTTCAGATATCCTAGATGCACTCATGTGTCCATCAGTCCATCCTTTGTCTTTTGGCCTCTCTGTGTGTGATAGCTACTGTTGCTGTAGTCTGGAGTCAGACATGTTGGCCTTTTCACCAGTTCTCTTTGCCGGTTATCGCAAACCATTATTTTAGCCGCAGTTCCTGTCGACACGTCTGGTTAAAATGTACGAACTCGTCTGTCCTCAGCGCTGGCCACAGTGGTCGAAATGAGGTGCATTTTTGTAGAATACTACACAAAGAATAATATAATTCCATCAGCGCACTGCCCTGAGAGACTTCCGTTGTAGTTGACAGGTCTAAGGGGAGATAGCACTGCTGAAGGACGTCTGTGGAAATTAATGGTCTGCCATGCATAACACAGCAGCCTCTGCCGGATGATATCCCTTGTCTGTGTGAGTTAGAGTCTTGCAGTGCTGGTAGATCATGTAAAAAGAGTAAAACTGTGATTCGTCGAAACTCAGTTACTACAGATGGGCCGCTGAAAACTCCAAACAAACAACAAACAAATATTAACAGATATCGACTTACAGCGTGCAAAAAGCAAACTCTGAGGATAATGAGGGTTAAAAAAAAAATCCATAATATTTATTATATCCAAAGGACTGATACGCTCAGAGACGAGATAACCACCCTAGAGGAGGTTGAAAGGCGCATCGAAACATATGCTTAAAGACTAGGTCATCATATCTAGCATATGGATGGCTTCCCAAGTTACTCTGCAGTGGTAAGATATTGGTTTTAGAAGCCATTGGAGGTCTTTCTGTCAGTCACGGAACACCAATTCATGTTATAATTCTGGAAACATGATCCTCTACTAGATTCTTTGAATGTTTTGACGATAAATCAGTATATTAGATCAAAATCGAACAGACCGATCAGCATTGGTCTGAACAACTATCAAAATTACAACAGCTTTAGTTGATAGTTGCAGCCGGCGTTGAATGAAATATATATGACTTTACTGCCTTTAACTGCAGTAACTCCCCTGCGGCGCTCAGAAGTTGCATAACATAATCCGTTGTTTCATACTATCTAAAAAAGCGATACTACCAACAGATTAGATCATCTAGTTGGAGCCTTGCCTTGATTTATTCCAGAGCTTTTCCCAGCATTTCTTCAATCTCCTGTACTGTAATAAATTTCACGCCGGTTATCAGATTTATCCTCCCAGCAAAACGAAGCAATGAAGTTATCCTTTGTGTCTCTGCGTCTGAGACGAGAGGGGGCGGACAAGTGGAAGGTGGGAATCCCTGAAGCAGCAATAACTGACAAAGCCATTATCCATTAACAGAAACCTCTAGAGTAGGAAATTAGCATATTGGTGTGGCGAGTGAAGAATCCACGGCAAAACATATATATTTTTTGTCCTTCAGAGACGATTATATGGTTTCTTTCTACATGCCTATTTCAACGTACCCCGCACCCTCAACCTCCGCTCCCCAAGAAACACACACATAAACGCAGAATGAATTATAACCATTTGACAGCAGTACTAGCTACCAGTTGGTTTGTGGGTCAGTCCGTTTTCGTTTTTGTTTAAGCCGTTCTTTCGTTTTCCAGTTATTGTTTTGTTGTCTGTATGATGTCCCCCGGGCGGGTCGCCGGTATCCAGTTGTGTTTGTCTGAGCCTTTTTTTTTTGTTTTGTTGTTGCTGCCTTTTTTTTTTTTACTTCTCTCTCTCTGTCTCTCTCTCTATCTCATTCTCTTTCTTTCTGTCCCTTTTAGCTCTGCACATGTCAATGGCCTGTCCATGAAAATGAGCGACAAGAGTATCGAAGAGACGTTGACCAGGGAAAAAAAAAAAAAAAAGATTGAGTCGCCTTCCCTCCACTCACCAGATCTTTTTTTTTTTTTTCACTCATGTTCTCTGTTTTTCTCTCTGTTAATGAGTGTGAGTACTCAGCCTACTGTATATTTTTCAACCTATTCTCGGATGTCTGCGCCTTTCTATTTTCTATTTTACTCCAATCTCTGTTTTCTTGCGTTGGTGTGGTTGCGCTGCATATGTGTGTGAACCCGACTGTCTCAGTCTCTTTCTGTGTCCTGTACCACTCCTGTCTGTGTTGTCTTACATTTGTGTGAGTGTGTGTATGTGTGTGTGTGTATGTATGTTGGTACATGCGAATGTGTTTGTGTGTGTGTGTGTGTGTGTGTTTCTCTGTTGATCAGCCTATTCCCGGCTGTCGCCAGTAGTTCGCATGAACCTCTCCGAAATGGGAACCGTTTTCCCCCTCGTCTCATCACCATTCACTACATACACAGAGACTGTACAAATGTTGAATCTCTTCTGTCTCCGCCATCATTCGTTACATCTACAGAAACAGCACAAATGTTGAGTCTCACGCCATACCACAGCCTGTACTGATTCAGAAACTCGCAGTATAGCTAGCGAACTCCACCCCCCCCCCCCCTTCCTCTCGTCGGCCCCTCTGTACCCCCACCTCGGCGTCCACCTCTCTAATACCTCTTCTCCGACGCATGTTACCAGTGAGTGTTACAACCGTCAGAGCTCCGCCATCTTGTTTATGTTACTCGTTGAATGAACGTGTCCCCGTGTTCTCTTGTGGTAAATACCAGCCGCAAGGTAAACATGAGAAACAGCCACGCCCTCCCGCGTTCTCTCTTTCTCTCTCTCTCTCTCTCACTCACTCACTCACTCTCAACCATCCATTTGTCCCCCCTTTTCTGTCTCTTAACTTTCCTCGCCTGTATTTCCTCTAAACGGCCCAACACAACCTGTCCTAAGGAAACTTTTTTTTTCTTTTTAGGCAAAATAATTGTATCAAGTGGAACAAGAAAGGAGAATTACGGATATTTCGTTTGTTTGCGTGGTTCATTCATTTGTTGCCGTGTCATTTTGCCCCTCGTCTTCCTGTTCATACTTTATCTCATTCACAAGACAGTTTACTATTCGCCACCCAAATGGGGTTTGCTTATCATATAATCTTTCTTTTTCTGAGTTTCGTCTGTATGATTTATACATTAGAAAATAATGTTTATATCTTTCTTCATCTTAAGCATTTATACACACAGTGTATATGTATATCGTAATTTTCCCGTTATCGTGTCACATCGGCCTGTTTGGTGAGAGCGCCCATAGTTTAACACCTTCCATGGCCTGTTAAGTTCCTTTGCGCATTGATGTGTCCGTTTGTTGTTTGCCCACGGCTTTGTTTACTTTCGGAACGTCATTCTCTCTCCTGCCTCCTTTATTTCCATATCCCCCTGCCTTCGGCACTGAGCTGTTTTCCTTTATCTGTTTATTATTGCCACGCAGATTCCTTTGATCATTAAGGTTCCCCTTATAGTCAGCCATATGTCAACGTACCCAATCAACTGAGTTGTCAGCAAACATTGCAAATTCCAGCATCACATTCTCCGCTGTGCTGCTGGCATTACAGATCTGCCATCCCTTTAAACTCAAGTGACACAGGTTGATTGTGCCTTGTTTCCAAAGACAACAGGATGGCTAGTTTTTTTTTTTTTAATGGTCATCCCTCAAGTTCCATTCTCCCATTCATAGACTAATTTTTGTGAGAATAATTAGAGGCGCGCGTGTGTGTGTGTATGTATGTGTGTTTGTATATGTGTGCGTGCGTAAGTGTGTGTGTGTGTGCCGCTTATAATTTTTTGGAAGAAAGGATGTTAACAACGATGATGTGGAATGTTGAAACTTTATAAAGATTTCGTAAGTCTTATCTACGTTACTTTGAAGTATGGTCATATGGGTCGAATGCCGAAGATGACATTGCTACATTTGGCCAGATGTCATAGACATTGGTAAAGAATCAGAAAATCCCCCAAGGTTCTTGAGTTTTGTCAGTACATTGTAATTCCAGCCCTGGACTATCCTAGCTAATATCGCAGTGAGTCTTCCATAACACTCACCATTTCAGATCACAGTGGTACCATAGCAGGGAGTGACTGTTTTAAGTTCATTGCTGTGTATCTCTGCGTGCATCGGCCATGGAACTGATAAAATTCCGACCTTGGAATCTGTTGCTTTAACTCAGATGTTCTCATTTATTTGCTGGTAAAGCTTTTAAGTCGGGCTGTTTCTTCTCTTCATATTCAAGGCGCCGTCCACCATCCGTGGCCAACTCTCTGTGTTTTCCCCATTTTCACTTATACTGTTTGTTTACCTGGCATACCTTATTCATGCTACCTCTCCTCCCCCCTCCCCCATACCCCTCCCACATTTTTTTTTCTCTTTCTCATTTTCTCTCTTTCTATCAGTTGAAGTCCATTTAGCATAGCCGAAATAACATTAACCTAGCAGTATCGACCGTTGGCACTCCCAGCCCCATCGATTAACGATTACCGATCCCCCTGGAAAAGAAAGGCCCGTGAAACAGCATTGTTCTTTCCATCCAGCATTGTAAAGATTAAGGCCAGGATACCGGTGACTGCATTTCACGCGGGGGAAAATCACAGGGCATGACCTGCAATATCTGTTAGTAACTGGAAAGCCATCCATCCAGGATACGACAATATTGAAGGTCCGTATGTTGAACTGTGCAACTTATGTCATGAAAAGCAGGGGGGTGGGGTAGAACATGGAAAAAAAAGGGGTGGGGGGGGGTCAAACAATTGAGTTACAATAAGTGCATAAATAACTTCCATAATCAAGAACAGTTTTTTTTTTTTTTTTTGTATTGTTTGCTTCATGTGTATGAAAGAAGGATTGTTGGCTCACATAGCAGCATAAATCAACATTCATTGAACGTCGTTCGTCTTGAAAAGAATCTGGAATTAAGTATTTTATTCTGGCGGTTTAGCCCTTTGGGGGATAAAAAAGTGAGTAAGGTGCGGATTACCCGCTGTCATCAGCTACGCCTGTGAAATAAAGAAAACCTTAGTTATATTAGATGTTCCTTAAGTTTCAGGAACTAACATAATAATATAGAAATTTGTTCGGTTTTGTTGAAACATATTCTTTTAAAAGTTGTACTGTGGCAATGAACAACAACTACGACGATAAAAACGGCAGCAGCAACAACACCAACCAACCAACCAACCAACCAACCAACCAACCAACCAACCAACCAACCAACCAAAGTCAACCAACCAACCAACCAACCAACCAACCAACCAACCAACCAACCAACCAACCAAAGCCAACCAACCAACCAACCAACCAACCAACCAACCAACCAACCAACCAACCAACCAACCAACCAACCAACCAACCAACCAAACAAACAAACAAAACAAACAAACAAAACAAACAAACAAACAACAACAACAACAACAATAACAACAAAAGATTTGGCACCAGAAAATGCCAAACGTATGCCGTAAAATTAATACAAATAATCTTGCAGTAAAATATACAGAAAATCGATTGTACGTTCACAGCAAATGGGTCTAAATTTACAGACAATATTTACAGCGTAACACAATTGCCTTGTATTTCCGTTAGAAATCTATCAAGTTGACGCTAAGCGGGAAGAGCAAGGAAAACACGGGGAACTTTTTCCTTAATAAATCATAGCGTGGGTGACAATAAACAAATTATTCTCAGACCAGGTTTGGAACAAGCCTGAACAGCACCAGGTCTTTTTATCACTGGGATGAAGTCAGCTTAACCCAGGTCAAATTTCAGGAACCCCCGCGGGAAACTAGAAAACGATTTTAATCCCCGACTTTGACCCATTTTCAGCCAATAAACGAACAAGTTCTTCGGCAGGGCAGCTGACTTTTTTCTAAATCATAGTGCATCCGGACCAGGAAGTATCTGGAACATAAATCTATCTCACAAGGAAATCTGTCGTGTGTTAAGATGTAATGGTGGAGGGAGTTATAAGGAAGTTAGCAAAGCTGAAATGTGATAATAAGGAAGGAATCGGCGATAACGACAGCAATAACAACGACAAGTAAGTTTTGCAAAAGTCGCTATGACAGCCTGTGTGTAGCAATAAGTATAGAACGACTATCCCACCCCCTCTCCTTCCCCCTTTTTTCCTTTCGGTTCCCTCTTTCTCCTTCTCAAATACGTCCTTGTCCAGCAAAACAGAAAATAATTTCGAAAAAAAAAAAAATGCCTTCATTAAATGACTCCTTGGGCAGTAAGTGTAACCTTATGATCTAAGTATATCAATTTAAAGTTAAGGTAAAACTTAAGGTTTAAGATATTATGTGTCAACACGAGGCGAAGTCATCAATGTGGCAGCGCTGTAACAGAGAAAATGAGCGTTTTATCTCTTGGTATCAGTTTTATAAACATTATTTCTATTAGTTTCACTCTTTCTTTTTTTTCACAGGTAAATTCATTTTAGAACACTGATATTTTGTTATGTTACTTGATAAATCGCACATACTATTGCTTTTTGCAATACCACAGTGCACAAATTGGTTTTTATTTATAGATTCAAGTATCTCTAGCAGAGATAAACTTTTGTACTATTTATAGTTTCTTGTTTTAGCATGGAACCAAATGTTATTAACTGTGGGCTATCTTTAGCTGTCTGTGTGATAAATCCGGTGCTATAAAGGAACTATTTCCAGAGATCACTCGTTCATAAATAGAACACTTGATCATTTAATATAATGACAGGCACAAAGTTATCAAAACGCTCTTAATCCAATGAAAATCATAATGCTTTTATTTCCTTTGTTAACCTTTCTGTGCAAGCTTTAGTGACATTGACTGACAATTGTGAGGTCAGGCTTTATTTAGAACGAGTGATAAAAATCTATTTCGGGAACCAAATCTCCTCCAAATCCACTTTCTTCACTCATAATGACTTCTGTCCACAGCAGATAGTAATAAAAACGCTTTAAATAGCAGGTACACAGCCAGGAGTGTTTCCATAATAATTGCTTCTTTATGTAAATGGTGCGTCACTGCCGTGCGGTACCAGAGTTATGAAAGCGTAATGGCCGGTCCCGCTTGACATGCGCTTATCAAGATCAGTCCCGCGCTCGTAATTCTGTCCTCGTCAGGAGAAGATTCCGAAGGAAAGTTTGACCGCCCTTGTTTTGGTGATTTCCAAGCCTGAAACTTTCCTTCACCCTGCTGTAAACCGCCTAAAGGTCTCTTATCTTCTCTGGTAGGGCAGTGTCGTGACAGGATTAGTGGGAGTGTTTTTTTAAAAAAATATTTTTATCTTCATTTGATTCGTTGTGGAACTTGTCCTGGTCGTTTTTACCATGATCCTTCTAAAAGTCTCTTATTCTTGCTGTACGGACATTTCTGTAACAAAACTGGTGGGTGTGTCTCTATTTTTCTGGTTGTTCGGGTCATCTGAACCAAAATGACCTGTAAATTATCAGATTAAAAACAAAGAAACAAAACATACTTCTTGACAGGAAAGAGTCGCGATTTTCAGTTTCTATAAATAACTGACATGGCGAGTGTCTCTAAGAGGCTTTTAATGAAACTCGTCACCAAATTCTGGTCTCTTACAAGGTTGTTCATAGCCAGAACTCTAAAACAGACCCAATAGACGAAGAATTTAGTGAAACAAAAGAACTCGGGCTTTTTGGAATTTTGATGAAAATCTCCCTTTGACAACTCATGAAAGCCAGAATATTTTTTTTGTTTTTGTTAAACAAACAAAGTACATTATCGCGTTCATGAAGTTCATAATCTTCATGCTCATGGGATCAAACAATGTCAGACATACGATACAGAGATGTTAATCAGGGGTGAGGTAACCCTGGAAGTACCAAGGGACCAAGGGGCTATCGGACAATAATATTGCCATGACAATACGTCATTCTTTGTTCTTCACGTTTAGCACAGAAGTAACCTGATTCAGGGGGGGGGGGCGCAATGGCTCTGTGGTTGGCGTCAGCTTCACAGGGTGAAAACAACTCACGTCGGTGCAGTTGCGGGTTCTGGACGACTCGCAGGTCCTCTCATCGATGGGATGGAAGGACATGAAGATCGAAAGACCTGCATGTTTTCAGTGACTCAAATGTCCTGTGATTTCTTCTGGGTAGGGAAGCCCGACCGCAAGCCTTCTCGGATAAAGGCGAATATATTTCGGAACTCCCGTGTGTACTTCACGCACGTTAAAGAACCCCTGACAGGTCAAAATCGATGGAAGAGTAGGCTGAGTGCCGCTGTCCGGGCAAATTTCTAAATTCCAAATTTCTACCCACAAAATTTCTCAGCAAAAATTGGCAATTTCTAAAAAACCGAGATAATCCTACTTTCTCAATTTTGAAAGGCTTAAAAAAAAAAAAAAAAGAAGA
Source organism: Peronia verruculata (assembly GCA_038406235.1). Taxonomy (NCBI): domain Eukaryota; kingdom Metazoa; phylum Mollusca; class Gastropoda; order Systellommatophora; family Onchidiidae; genus Peronia; species Peronia verruculata. The sequence continues at coordinate 9,557 of JBCAUA010411645.1, read as the reverse complement.
AAAAGAAAGAAAAATCACAACTTACATTTGCCATCAGGGGCTTGACTGCGAGTTCTTTAACATGAAAAGTTTTATAGAGGCATTGGCACTCTTACAGCTTCTACTTACAGGTTAAGGGTTAACAATGAGACCCCAGAATTTGGTTACTAGTAGCAAACCGTGGGTGTGTCCACTTTTCTGCTTTTTTTTTTTTTTTTGTCTTACAAATAAATTATTAGGGCATTACCTTTGTCTTCCTATGCTATATTAGTGGACAGAGTTTATTTATAGATGCCTTTGAAGTTGTATATCGTGATGAGCTTCTGTCTCCACTAGTGTCAAATTTCACTTACCTTGAAGGAAATTTTCACTAGTGTTGCAGCAGAACCGGTAATCTAAAGTCAGAGTCCAGTGTTAACTCCCTGGAGATTGCACCGTCCTGGAGACTAATTAGTTGTTGTTTTGTTTAACTCTCTGGAGATTGCGCCGTCCGGGAGACTAATGGTTGTTTTGTGAGGGGGGGGGGCGAGGGTGCGCAAGATTAGTAGTACTGAGAACTCCGATATCATTATGGCCTTTGAACCTGTCTCTCACTAAGATATACAGACATTTAGATATACATCACAGCACCTGCAAATCACCTACAGAAAAACGCTTTTATGCAATGACAATCATTAAGCAACATTCAACCTTGGACGTTAAAAATGTTAAAAAATTCTTTAAATAATGCCATATTGTGTAACAGTCATCATTGCTTTCGTCGCTTGGCATGTGTTCCGGGGTAGAAACCACTGAAACACCTCAGTTGTGATTCACCTAGTCATTCGTTGAGTCGTCTCTGCTCTCCATGTCGGGCGAAAAAAACTTAAAAAAAAAAAAAAGAAAGAAAGAGAGAGAGAGAGAGAGAGAGAGAGAGAGAGGGAGGGAGAGAGAGAAAGAGAGGGAGGGAGAGAGAGGGAAGAAAACGAGAAAAAGCCAAAACAAAAGAGAGGGACATCGACAAAGAGAGAGAGAGAGAGAAAGAGAGAGAGAGAAAAAAAAAAAACAAAGAGAAACGAACAAACAAACAACTTAACAAACAAACAAACAAAACAAAAGAGAGAGAGCAAACAAGAGAGAGAGAGAGAGAGAGAGAGAGAGAGAGAGAGAGAGAGAGAGGGGGGGGGGGGGAGGGAAAAAAAAAAAAAAGAGGGAGAGAAAAACTACGACACAAATAGAAAGAATGATTTAGATGGGGGAAAAAAAAAACTGGTAGAGTAATTGCAATTCCGAATTTCTACAGCAGAAAGAAGCAATTTAATTCATTATCTCTCAAGAAGGAGAGACTGTGTTCTCGACTCCACGTCTGCAAATGGTTAAAGTCAGACACCGACAGTACCGAAATAGCGACGTAGATAGCTAGCTTACCTTCCCATGACCTATTTTCCCCCAGTCTCGGGCGCTGGTCGCTGGCACCAGCTGGTTTAGTTTAGTCACTAACAAGATGACTTGCAGTTCTGACCAGGGTCTTTCTTATCCACAGAATCTTGACCCTAATTGCGCTCAGTTCCATTGCACGCCGGGTCCATTGTTTCATAACTGTAATGAAACTTTTCATAAGTCTTAACCCTAAAAGTGTCAAGATGTGGAGCTGGTTGTATAAAAGCTTAAATAACACACAGTACAAAAAGACACACTCACCGTATGTCACTAATATTAAAATATTGCTGTTAGGGCCATTAAGGTGGATTTAAAGTCATTACAGTGCCCACATTGCTGGCAGATCGAAAGGGAAGACATAAAGACATACAGAAATGGATGCGTACGCACCATAATGACTGTTTAACGCTGGTGAATCCATAGGCACCGTATGTCGTCACATTTTGAAACTATTCCATTAGGTCTTGGGTCAGGGTTAGGGATGGGGTTAGGCTTAGAGGTCACGATATGAGTTAAGATTGAATACTCTATAGGCGGTATGGTGACTGTTCACTCCTGAGTGGTCTAAGCCTGAATTGTCATTTTGAAAATCGGTAATTATCGTCGTAGAAAGCCAGATACTTCTGTAATTTCTCCTGATACGTCGCTGTACTATCGTTTCAGCTCAGTCACAACTCGACACTGGAAAATTTAATTGCCTCAAAGGACATTCTGTTGCTTGAGAAGAGTACAACTGAACGCTTGTAAGCCAGCTCCTCTTAGGTGCCAAATTCACACACACACACAAAAAACAAAACAACAACAACACAATGTGAGTTTCATGATCAAGTTAATTATTGTCTTAACTCTATACAATCGCGCTTTTTCCCACCACATTGGCACCAGCACACTAGAAAGGCGTGTCTACGATCGGACTGCACATTTTACATAATGCCCCCGAAAACTGACCCAACAGTGAATAAACTTATTAGATAAAAGAACAACTTTGAACACAGTTTTCTAGAATCAGCTTTTGCTATTTCTCAACGTTTATTTTTAAACTCCTTGTAAACTTACCTAGCACCTCCACTGATCCCAGCCAAGACGTAAAATGCACGAACAATATCAGTCTTTAATAATGAGCATATAACTCGAAATTTAGAATTTTTGATGAGATATTCTTTTGTCCAGAGTTCTACATATTTAGGGTATCTGCACAATAGCCGTAATCTTATGATTATTGAATAATGAAAAAAAAAAAAAAAGATCAAAGGCAACTTCACCTGTCAATCTCTGTCGAAGTCAAACCAGGAAGATCGTGCTCTTAAGATTAAGAATCTGGGGCTAATCTAGTCAACAGCTGATCAAGTTGGCACTGGTTTTAATGTTTCCTGCTGAGGCCTTCCTATAATCTACTAGTGAAAGTATTTATTTACATGAAGGGACTATGGTGCCATCTACTCCGAAATCATGTTTTGGTAACTAATATCTTTCTTGAGTGTCCCTGTTCTCAATTTCGAGTTGTTTTGTTCTTTGACAATGAACAACTCAACCTCTGAAGATTATGCTTACCTTAGGTGATTATAATACAGGGCCGGCCTCATCATAGACCAGCATTTGACCATGCTTGTCACATAGGCTTGCATTTATGTGTGTGTGTTTGTCTGTCTGTCTGCTGTCTGTATGTGCATGTGTATGTGTCTGGTAGTCAGTGAATCAGTATCCAAAGCTATGTTTATTTTGCAGATTTTTAGGATTGAAGCGAATAACTGAACAGAGGAGGGAGAGAAGGACAAGAGCGCCATTCTCGGTTCACTACTGAAATCGTTTCACTTGCTTCAAATTGTAAACCATCTTTAACGCCAGTCAATGAATGGGAGATCATTGTGCTCAGTCCTATTACTCCCCTTCACCAGATAATGAGAGATTGAACAGGCAGACTAGGATGAACATCAAGCTAAGATGCTTGAAACGTACACCATGAAAAATATGATGTAAAGAGAATGTTTTCTTATTGTTATAATTTTATCAACTTTTTTGGCTATCAGTCTTTCGAATGGCAAGCAGTAAAAGGTTTTTTCCTCTTTACACTACTTGCTCAACACATCTTTAGTCTGGCAAAGGGAAGTAAATGTCTGGTCAAAATGATCTCCCTTTACACAAGTTCTTTTTTGGAAAGGGCAAATAATCTGCCAAACGATCTCCCTTTAGAATTAAAAGCAGTCCTGTCCACATTGAACGTTCAGAGGTAATTGTGTTGGCCGAGGTCACATTTATGGCCAGTTATTATTATTATATATTTTCTCGCCTATTTTCTCTTCTTCTGTATTAGTTTCCAGAGTTTATTTATAGACATCTTCGAAATTGAATGTCGTGATGGTGTTTGGTGTTAATTTGCTGCAAACGGTCACCTGGTCTGAAGGGAATTTTCCCTCGTATTGCATCTGCTGATGGAACGTGATTAAATCAGTGCCCTTTTCTGATGGAAATGACCTGTCTGGCAGAGTGACCATTTCACCGAGTGTTCACCAGGCTGAGTATGACCCTTGGTTTGAACTCTGAAATAATTTTGAATTTCATTCCAGACAATTTTTACGTAATATGGCTGCTGAAATGATGTGTGGAGACCTTTGAGTGAAATTTATATACAGATAAATGAAAAGTTGTTTGATTTACGTATTCACATGCGCATCCGCGTGTGGCTGTTAGCTCACTACTTTGTGCTGCGGCCTTTGGAAGTAGAGATCGGCGGTTCGAATCGCAATGGTTGCATGTTGTATCGTTAGGAAAGATACTTAACACACAATTTCCTCAGCCCACCCATCTGTAAAACGGGTACCTCATGTATATCGGGGGAAGTTCAGTGGCGCTGCACTGCGGCGATGCGGTCTGAAATGGCCAAGCCAATTTCCTCTCTTTGGGGTCAGGGGATGGCAGTTTTAATTTTTTTCCTTCACATGTTCATAACTCTCTGACGAGGAGGTACGCAGGAGGATAAGCAACATTTCGCACTTTTGAAACTCTTTGCTCTCTTAACTATTGTTGTTCAATCATTGTAGCAGTAATTTTTTAAAAAAGTTATTTTAAAATGAAAAGTTACTGTTAAAACATTTCCAATTTTGACATCACTGTCCAGTAACGGGGGCAGAGCTAGAGGAAAGAGAAAAGCTGCACTATGCTTGAACTTCTAGGAATTGCATAAGTTCGTTATGACTACGAAATGTGTGCGACGCAGTAAAGGTTCAAAGTTGACTGGGTTCATGGCAGGGAGCGCTGGCCAGTTGCTCTCTGTTTGGCCCAGGTCTAGACGGACTTGAGTCCAGGCCAGGCAAGCATTCCTGACCACGGGGTCCGTCGCCTGGAAGCGGGGCCAGACCTGGGTCATGTTCTATGTCACAACCACTGTACTGAAACTGACCAGGCCTTCGCTGGCATACTGTGTGACAAAACAGCGTTTTCCTTCCAAAGATAATGTTCCCCAGAAAACCACGATTTAGTTTTGCTATCTTTTGTTTCTTTGAAGCATAGCGGACAAACTGCAGTTTCCAGAAAACGAAAGGGTGTAGTTAGTATACTGACGGACTTTAAAAACGCGACATTGGAAAATGATTCTGCTGACTGACTTAAGAACGCAACACTTTATATATAGACTCCTTTTCAAGTGCTGCGTTTCTAAAGTCCGTCAGTATAAATTGCCCTTAAGTAAAATATTGTGGACAGTTGTACTGGGTGGCGCAAATGTTACCGGACCCATTTGTTGAAACTGATTTTTTAAAAAAGATCTGGCAACTGATTCACTGATGTTTATTCATATTTAATACCACAGATTCAGCATGTGAAAGCAGCATAAATATTACTTTAACAAATATCCAATCTGTTCACCATCAACCTGGGTACAAGCTGAACCATGCGAATGTCAGCTCGATTTTTTGCGCTAGCATGTATTTGAACAACTGGGGACATGGTTTTTAAAGGTCTTTTATGAAAGTTTGTTAGATTCCAGTCCAGGACTTCAAGGTAACAATCAGCCAGGGCTTGCCTGTGAAGAGCGACAGTACTGATCACTAGATAGCGATGCCCCTTAACTTGTCCCTGTTTTGCATTGGGGTTGTCAGTAAGCCCTAGAGGATGAGCCATATCAAAGGTCTGGATCTAACGGTACAAGAGGGTTTTCCTAGATACGGGAGATGGCTGTGGAATCTGGCCATATTTGAAGGGGTGAGGTTATCAGCGACGCCCACAGATGAAAGCGGAGGATGAAGAAGAGAAAAAAGTGTAAACGAAGATGAGAATAAGAGATGAAGAAAATTTAAAAGGAGAAAGAGAAAGAACGGGATTGGAATGGAGGAAGAAAGATTTAAAAAAAAAATAATAATAATAAATAAATCGACCATAGAACAAACTGACTTTTTCCCTCTGAAATAAAAGTGGTGCACTTCAATAATGTACGAGGTGACCCAAACTTTAATACTGAAACTGTAATAGAAGGGCCATGTGTCATTCAAGTGTCACATTATTACGTAATTCTTTAATGGTCAGTTATCGTGAGAGATAAAAAATAGAAGTCAAAGGTTTGTTCATGGTAGTTATTTATGGATCCGGGAGAAATGTAGGCCTTTAATTAAAAAAAAAAAAAAAAGAAGAATATATTTCTTCTAGCATGGGTATCATCTATAGTGGCCTTCATGTACGTAAGTATGAAAACACAATAGAGGTGTTCTATTTCCGGATAATTATATTGCGGACATATTCATAGCCATTTGGCTACAGCCAATGCGGGTAATTTAACTTCCTTGTCGAGTACTAGTCGTGCACAACATTGGTTGGCAAGTGGCTTAACTGGCTGGCATAGACCTCAGGGTCACTTTACGTTCATGGACTAGACATGCCAACGTTCGATACAGTGGTTATGATTGTGTCAGTGTATAAGATATAAACGGCTCTTTGTTCGACAGTTACAGAGGGCCACATCTGTCTATAGTGGCAGTATGTAATATTCCACTGTGTGAAAGCTGTAGGCATTACTACAAATATAAAAGGCTTCTTTTTTTTTCAGTTGGTATGCTAACGTTACGAACATAAAATTTTGATCTAGCACTCTACGACCTAAAGGGGTGGTAAATATGATTAGAACATGAACAAGCTTAAAAAGATTGAATGAAACCAGAATTCTGAGTAATCTAGATCTAGTTCATATAAAAGAATGGCCAAGAAAGACAATTTTGTTTGTGTTTTTTTTCAGTGACCAATACGAAGTCATTATAGATAGCCTCGGTGTAATATTGCCAACACTATTTTAGTGATAAACTGTCTGTTATACTCTTAAAAAACGGCGCTCCTCGTTTTAGAGGCTTAATGTACACTAGGAGTGTCGATATTGTTTTGTAAGGAGGATCAGCATTGGTTAGGTGAAAATACATGGAGGTCAACCATTTAGTCTGACTGACATTCCTTGAACTATTAACATGAATATTAAAGCAGATGGACAATTCCATGAACTTTTTATTGCAAATAGCGTGCTTTTCTTTGTTTAACTCTTTCCATACGAAGCCCACGTATAGTCTTAATATTTATGTCCCTTGAAACCATATCGTTTCAGACACAAGACAAATATAAAGCTTCTATATTTGAAATATACAACAAGTGTCAGCCTTTTAAAAAGGAATACTTATTCTAAGTTTAAGATGGCAGTGTACAGACCCATACATCTTAGCTCTTACAGATGTCGTAGGTAAAGTGTTAAACGAAAAACATAATAAACCTAAACAGGTTTTCACCCAAATCACAGTGCCTTTCAAATTACTTGGAGATTATATAAAATGAAAAAAAAAAAAAAGCCAGAATGGGGAAATTAAAACATATCTTGGTTCATTTGAAAAATTAGGAAGACTGAGGGCCAGTGGAAATCTGAGCACCGGCAGCAATTGGCCCCAGAGGCGGACTGTGGACATGCTTGATATACGCTTTCTCTGGTGATGAATTAAATAAGGAGAAAGTTATTTTCAGCACTGAATCCGCTCAGTGCGTATCTCGTATTGTACGGACCTACATTCTTGCTACAACATCCTGCATTCTTATGTCAGATAACTAATTTTATTTGTCTCAGAAATAAATTTGGAAAAGCCCACACTTTTATGGAAGCTTGCCAAACTGATGTTCCGGTAGCCAAAATTCTTTCCCTGACCTTGAACTCCCCGTACTCCTCCCCCCCCCCACTCTTTCTATTCTCCTCTCCCCTCCTGAACTTCAACCCCCCTTACCTGCCCCCTCCCCCTTTCTATTTTCACCCCCCCCCTCTCTCCTCTTCCAACAGGCACGAGCAAGTGCAAATGTTATCAGTTACGGTCAATACTGATGTTGTAACGTTAGTGAAGGAATAATTATAGAGGATGTCTAATGTCTAGTTTACAACAGCAGTAGATGGTGAAGTCAATATTTGAATAGCTCTTTCACTTAAACTGAACACGAGTGAACGTCTTTATGCCAGACAGGAAACAGGAGCCTCATCTGACAGATTTTTCACTCCATTTATGAAACAGCAGTGACCATTCTGCCTCTCTGACTTATATGTAGTCACCGGTTTTAGGTGAGATTGAAATAATAGTACAGATACAAATACAAATCTTTTCTTCCAACACTTTACACACATACACACACGCACGTACACACACACACACACAAACACATACACACACACATACACTTACACACATACACACGTCACACACACATCACACATACACATCACACACACACTACACACACACACACATCACACACACACACTACACACACACACATCACACACACATGCACGCACATATCACACAATCAGTGGTTTGAACGCAGAAAAGATGCGGAGAAAGGTACAAATGATTTGGCAGTAAAAGTGTTAACAAAGACGAACAACCAATGTGGGACAGCGCAGGGCAGAGGCATTAGTTCAAGGGTGTGCCTCTGAGGTCACGAGGTCAGGTCGTAGTCTTGGACACAATCAGGCCACTCTTATTTCTCTAATGAAAATGACCAACCAGTGGCCGAACTATCGTGAACAAGCGTGGCATTTTCCTCCTTGTTCTCAAATATGGACACTTGAGCGAACATTTCATGATCTTCTCGCTGTGAACACTTTCAAAAGTTGTCAAAATCTCATTATTCTTACCCACTGGTCTGCAGATTTCTGTAAAACTTATAATTAGTTTGGACGAACAGGTACCAAATTTCCATGAAAATCAGATGACTTTTGACATGTTTTTGTCGACCTATTGCCATGTTCACGAGTCTCCTATTGCACACGAGGTAAATAAGGGAACCTGAAGGTTGAAATGTTCCTGTTTAATTAAAGTTTAAAAAATTATAATATGATATCTTAACAAATTACGCTGCAAATTCAGAAAACTTAGCTCCAGCTTTAAATTTCATGTCTTTTTCTCCTCCTTTCTCTTTCAGTTGAAAAAAAAAAAGTTATAATAGGTAATGTTCCACTTCTCAGTTATTTATGGTCTAACACTATGAAAATATCGTCACAAGGTTTCAGAACATGAGGCCAAAGTGTTGACATCGACATTTAGTAGGAAGACTATTCACTGTAGGTGTACGAAATCTGCACAATCGGTTCTTTTGAAGAATCAAAATGCCCAGAGTGTAAGATATTTCTTTCTTTGTTTATACATAGTAATAGACATGGTGTCGGGATCCTAATGGTGGACCGTCGGACTCGGTGTCAAATGTTTAGGTTCAAATCCTGACAGGTCCAGAAATTTTGTCCTTGGCACAGACAGATTATACTAATTTTGTGACGACCGGCGTTAACATAGATATCCGAATATAGGCAATGATATTGTTAGATTGATAAGGATTTGAATACTCAATAGACAGTCTCACGCTCCCCCCTCCCCCTTGCGTGCTTCCCAGGAAGCTGGAAATGTTTCTTGTCTCCACTGTCTTCCCGAAAGTTAAGTATCTATCTATCGCTTTGAGAACTACAAATTCTGCAGGTTCTCAGAGAAGCTGTTCTGTACTTTTCTACCTACTGTGTCATAATCTCCTTCATCAGGCTGCGATCCTTACCTAAATATGTTCTGATAGTGAAACACGTGTCCAGACCTAGGCGTCCCTATAAACAGGCCAGGTAACCGGATTCATTTGAAGGCTGACAACAAATCGTGGCTCTAGAATTA